>PVJL010003082.1:0-169501 GCA_004026885.1 Lyroderma lyra
GGGGGGGGGGGCCGTTTCAGCACGGGTGGGGGGTCTGGCACCTCTGGAGGTTGTTGAGCAGGGGATGACTTCTCAGGCCTGCGAAGCGGAAGGGTTCGGTTCAGGGAAATCGGGTTCCCACGTGTGCCTGGCTCGGTCCTGGTGTTCCCGGGCAGTCCCGATGGTGGCCTCCTGTCCAGGTAACTAATTCCCCGTTACACTAGTTTTGCTCACTGGGTACTTTATGATATTAAGGAATTATGTTTAAATTTTGAATATGATAATAGCATTGCGGTTATGCTTTTTTAAAAAGATTATCTATCTCTTAGAGATTCATACGGATGGATGTCGCCCTGGATTTGCTTACAGATCATGGGAGGGGTGGGCAGCGGGTGGGTGAGGACAGATCAGACGAGACTGGCTGGGTTAACAGTCGTTAAGCTGTGGTGGGCTCCTGGGGGCTCACTACACCAATTTCTCTATTTCCTATTTGTTTAAAATTTTCTGACGTAAAATGTTTTACAAGTTTAAAAGGAATGTATTCCAGATGCGACACTAAATGTGGTCACTCCAGTGCAATCACCAGAAGGAACTCTGTCCCCAGGGGCAGCTGACAGTGTCTGGAGACATTCTGGGGGTTCGTGGCTGAGAGTGGGGGGTATCATCTCGTGGGTACAAGCCAAGGATGCTGCTAAATGCAAGGAGGCCCCCCCACACACAAAAAGAGTCCTCGAGCCCCAAGTGGCCGAAGTGCTGAGGTGGAGGAAGCCGGGCAGGTGGAGCTGCCTGCACGTCGCGTTGCCGCTGTCGGAGCCGGAGGGGCCACGTGTCTGCGCGAGTTCACCATCACTCACGCTCTAGGCTAAGCAGGGCTTCAGTGTAGCTATCTAAACCTGCTCCCCAAAATGTATTACTTAGCATAAAAGATATTCTAGATAACAGGTCACTGGTGAAGAAAGGGATGTTCAGGAAATCTGGCCGGAAAGATGGTACAGGCGCCTATGTCTTTACTTCAACAAGATAGAAGAATCCAGCAAGCCTGGCTGCCTGACTCCCAGGGACTAGTTGTCTGGGTCTGTTCCCATGTAGTTCTGAGTCCCTCTCTGGGCCCAAACCACTCCTCCAAACTCTGATGGAAGGCTCTGCCTCCTGGTGCAACCAAAATGCGGGCGGGTCCTGCTGGCAGAACACAGGCTTATCTTTGGGGCGCTAACCCCTTGGTGGCACACCTAGGGACAAAGAAAGAGGATGCCCCCAAGCTCAGTGGAGGGCATCAAATGACTGTTTTGTGCCTACTTGCTGTTAAAATCATGTCACTGTGGCAGCAGCTGATCTGAACTTTACTTTCATTGTAGCGTATGTCCATGCAGCAAGAGCATCACCTGAGACTCACAGCCCCCACCGGGGACCCTTGGGGACAGCAATGTTTACCTGAGAACCGGCTAACCATTGAACAGTCAAGCTGACTGAGGCCAAGACGATGATGGTGGTGTATGCGGAGGACAGATTAGAGAGCTCAGACCTTTCCCACTTCCTTCTGGATCTTTCTAATGTCTTCCACATACCTCCCTGGCACCAATACTGTGTATCACGGCTCTTCCCACCCTACCAGGCTCTCACCACCTATATCTGTGGCTTCAGCCAGGGCCGGGAGGGGTTGATCTGTGCCCAAGGCCTCCAAGGCATGACAGTAAACGTGCAGGATCGCTCGGGGCCTGACGGAGTCTGGCCTCTGTGGCGGGAGTTCATCACGGTGGCCAGGAATGGTTTTCAGCTTCCTCTGCCTGCAGCTCCCATCAGGCAGCAGCAGGCCGCCCCAGTTCCCAGAAGGCAGGGGGCCTGGCTGCTCAGGGCCATACTTCCTGCCCAGAGCTGGGCTCCTCGGTCACAGGCAGTGGCCATGCATTTAGGGGCAGGGGGAGAGTCAGT
Source organism: Lyroderma lyra (assembly GCA_004026885.1). Taxonomy (NCBI): domain Eukaryota; kingdom Metazoa; phylum Chordata; class Mammalia; order Chiroptera; family Megadermatidae; genus Lyroderma; species Lyroderma lyra. Next base: position 1,909 of record PVJL010003082.1, read on the forward strand.
GACTGGTGACAGCAGCTGGGAGGGGCCAGTAAAGAAGCCTTGTTTTCAGTCAACAACTCAGGAGAAGTGAGTTTATCAGAGCAGATGCTGAGTCTGTTTGGCTGAAGGGAGGTAGGAGGATGGAGCATTTGGGCATTTCAGGGGGCGGGAGGTTCCAGGGAACTTTCTAGAGCTGCCATGAGATGAACTCCACTATCACCATTCTGAGGGGGAGCATTGCTGCCCCAGCCAGTGCTAACCACTGTGCACATTGTACACGTGTGTGCACGCATACACTAACATCCCTGGGCTGTATTCATCGGCCTCATGGCCCTTCCTTTCCCAAGGTCTCGGGTTACATGTCCCACATGGGCTTTTCCTAGCTGCTAATTCCAGGGTGTGCTGAGGGCCAAGGGGCCCCCAGAAGGCTCCCGCCAGCCCAGGGGTAAGGGACCTGACTCCCAGACTCTCCCTCAGGGTGCACCCCTGAAAGAGACAGAAGGCGCACGCTCCACCAGCGTTATCGGCCATCTCTGTCACGATCCCGCTGTGGGGGTCTCGCCTCCCTCCCAGCCAGTAGCCCCACCACAGGGAGGCTCGGGGGGGAAGGGGGAAAGCGGTTCCAGGCCTCCTACAATCTCCACAGCTCGTCTTCCCCAAACCATGACAACTAACCATGCAACAAACAAACAAGCAAACAAACAACAACAGTGTGCGACTTTGAGGCCACTTTCTCAGCGGCTACCCTCTCAGGTCCTGCGCATCTAGGGATCTTGTCCCAGCCCCGAGATCTCAAACCACCTTGGCATGTGCACGGCTCTTCCTGTCTCCTCCCCTGTCTGGGGCTCTCTGAGCGCACGGGCTGGGCTGGACGCTGTCGGTCTCTGCCTGCCTCACAGCAGAGCTCAGCCCAGAACCCCCTCCCCCTCGCCGCCCCTGCCCCCGCGCTTGGAGGATGTCAGTGAGTGTGGGCAGAACTTAATTGCCTGACAAGTTCAGATTCGCATCTTTGATCTGCAAACCTGGCAGTGCTGGGTAGGGGAGAGAGCTCGGGAAGACGAACCTGGGCTGGGATCCCGGCTTTGTCACCATGTGACCTTGGACGGTTGCTTCACCTCCATGAGCTAGGGTGCCTTGGTCTAGGAAAGGGGGACCGTTGTGCCTAACTCACAAGAGACGCACGTGAGGGGTGATTCCACAACGTGCACCAATGGCCCAGCCTGGTGGCCGCAAGGCTTCCTCTAGGGGATAAGCCGAGCCCAGCCCTGCGCGGTTGGGTCCTGACAGCCCCCCGGAGTTGCTCGTTCAGGGCACAGTGAGCACCTTACGTATAATCCTAATCCTCACAACAGACCTTTAAGGAGAGTATCATCATCATTATCGACAACAGCAGCTTTTTATAGCCCAGGAAACTGAGGCACACAGAGATGACGCGTCTTGGCCAAGGTCACACAGCCCGTAAGTGGCAGAGCTGGGGTTTGAACCAAGGCTCATGGGCGTTGGTGCCTGTCCTCGTTCCGCCACCGAAGCGCCTCGAGTTCACGCTGAGCGGGAATCCACAAAGGAACCGATCGGACGTTTGCTGACTGCCCCTGAAGCATTAGCAGGGGGGCTCGGCCCCACCGTAGGGTCCTGGGGGACAGCTCCGACCCCAGGCCTGCTGGGGGAGCTCTGCAGAGGCGGCCACCTGGCAGAGGCAGCCCTGCCCCTCACGCCTTCCTCCGCAGCCCTTGCGCCTGCCAGGACATTTGAGCAATGATTAACTGCCGCGGACAGGCCGCTGCAGGCCGGGGCGGGCAGGGCAGGTGAGCTCACCCCTTGCACAATGGCGGCCACACCCGCCCGCCCAGGTCAGGGGCAGCCCGGGGGGTGGGGTGGGGGGGTGGGGGGGGACCAGGCAGGATCCCAGAGGCTGGAGAAATGGCCCTGGGAAGGACAAGGGACAGTCTGGCCTGATGGGAACACCTGATGCCCCATTCTGGCCCCAGCTTGCAGAGCCTCTTCCTGGGGCTCCTGCGCACCCCAAGAGCAGCCTCCTGCTGCTCAGTGGGAAGAGCCTCCCTGGAGAGTCCCCTCCGACAATGTTGCTGGAGCCTGCCCCCTCTGCTTCGGCCACAGAGCAGTGCACCCCAGACTGGCCCGGAGGAGGCGCAGCCTCGGGGCGCCCACCGAGCTGAGGAGAGCTCGCTCCTCTTTGCCCCCCTCCCCTGGTGCATACGCCTGCTGCAGGCAGAGGTGCACCCCCCCCACACCAGCCCCCAGGGCCCCTGCCCCGGGAGTCCCCCAGGGCCCGGAGTGGGGGTGCTGGTGGACTCACACTCAGGCGGGGCCAAATCTGCCTCCCCACTCACCGCCGTCCCCACACCTGGCACCCCAGCCTCGCCCCAGGCTGTGCCTCCATTTGTCCGTTGTCCTAACCCAGCTCTGCGTCCATGTCGGGTCCAGCCTCCCTGCGCCCGAAGTCTGGACATGAAGGTGGGGAGGGGTGGAGGGTGTCACAGACCAGGCTGACCCTTTTCTGTTCCCACTGCTGTTCTCCAACATTCCAGAAAGGATGTTCCCTGCTGGTCCGATGAGGGGTCTCCGCGGATCGGAGGGGTCAGTCGGCCTTGCTACAGTCCCCCAAGAGTCTCAGGAAGGGCTGGGCCTGACCGGGCTGCCTGGTCCTTCCTCACAACCTGGGGACACTGTGACCCGGAGGCTTTCCAAAGACTTTGCAGCTGTCAGCAAAAGGTGGGCTCCTGCTGACTGACAAGTTGGGTCCTGCCCGTTTTTGTCCCAGGGTCACCGGCCCAGCCTCGGAGAAGCCACGTCTCATGTACTGGGGACACCACATCCTGTTTATTTCCTCGTAGCAACCCCCCAACCTGGACTGAGAGACCTGGGTCCCCCTCTCTGGGGGCCACGTGAGACCCCTGCCCTGACCATCCTGGGTGCATGGAGAGAATGGACTACACCCACTGCCCACAGGAGAGTGACCTCGTGGGGGAGACCAGCGCGTGAACAAATGGCAGGGCACAGGTGACAAGTCTCAGGGCGGAGGCCCCGCCGGCTGCTGTGACGGCGGGCTCTGACTTCTGTACCCCGGACCCTGCTCTAAGCAGGTCGCGTGTGCCGAGTTACGTTTATCACAGGGCTTCGCAGGGGGGTACGGAGTACATCACTTCATGACACCCCGGACAGCCAGCGGGGCGGGGAGCTAGTGCAGGAGGACGTAGGTAGCCAGGCCAGCGTTCCCGCCGGGCCCCGTGCTCTCGGCCACCACGCCTGGTGGCCTGTGTCGTAGCACAGCTGAGAAAGGGGGTCAGGAGCAGCTTTCTAGACCAGCTGGGCCGCGCTGTTCCTGGGAATTTGTCCGAGAAGCAGCATGGGGCAACCAGGACAGAGGACACATGACTCCCGCAGCTGGGAGCCCTGGACAGTGAGCACCCCAGGAAGAAGACGGGGACAGGACGCCTGTACCCCCAACCCCTGTGTGATTTCATGTCCCTGTATTTAGACGCACACACACAAACACAACGAAGCTCGAGTGGCCTGTCAGGAGGCGACACTAATGCAGGAGATGGCACACTTGTCCCATAAAGGGCCACATGGGAGCTACTGGAGGCTTTGCAGGCCATGCTTTCCCTGTCACAGCTACTCAACTCCGCTGCTGGAGCCCAGAGCCCCCACACATGCATGGGGCTGTGTGCCAATAAAACTTTATTTATGGACATGGACATGTCACATAATTTTCAAAGTGTTATTCTTTGAAAATTTCCAACCATTGAAAATGTGAAAGACGCGTCCAGCCAGCAGGCTATATACAAAAGCAGGCGTGGGGACTGATGTGGCCGTGAGCCACCGCCTGCTGGCGGCTGCCGCAAGGGCTCGGGTAGGTGAAGAGTTAAGGGGACTCCGGAGAACTAGGTACAAGGATTGGATGGAGTCCAGCGGCCCCAGGAGTGTGCAGCAGGGCTAGGCCAAGCTTGGAGGAGGCTGGGGTCACCCTTGGGGGACCTGCAGGACCCTGAGAAGACATGCTGCCACTGCAGGGTCAGCCCCAGGCTCAAGTGCCAGGGTCACCAGGCCTGGCCGTGGTGAAGCCCAGGCATCTGTCTCCCTGAGCTTCAGTGGCTTCAGCTGCACACTAGGACACTGGCATTGACCTTGAAAGTCCTGTGAAAGGGGCGGGCTGGGTGGGGGTGGGGTGCGCAGTGGGGGAGCTTCATTATTCACACAACCGTTGGGCTTATTCTCAAGGTTTTAGCCAGGAACCTCTTTGGATATGAGCTTTGGAAGCATCTCCTGGGGACCCCGAGGAGAATGGGCTGGCATCTGAGAGGACACCTTCCTTTGGGGGCCGGGGCCACCCCCGACCATGCCTCCCCGCTGCCCGGCCCCTGGGAAGACCAGCCTGTGTAGACAGCGGCCCTGACAGCCAGCGAGGAGCCCCAGCAGGAAGTGGGGAGACAGAGGAGAGGGGGGCTCAGGGCATGAACACTGCTCCCTCCCTGCAGAGTGTCCCCAGGCTGGCTGCATCCCCTAGGGAAAGCCACCAGTCAGCTTACCTCATAAGCTCTGGGGGGCTTTCTACCCCTTGCCCGCATGTCCCCAAGCTCTTCTCAACTGGGGAGCGGCTGGCGGATGGATTCAAAGAGCGTGAGGCTGGAGAGGGACACGGTTAGGAGAGCACTGCTGTCACCTTCACGGAAGAAGGTGATGAGGTGAATGGGGACGGTGGTAGTGACAGGGGCGAAGAGCTGTACCTGAGATGTGTATGTACGAGGGGGAACCCCCAAAGCCCCGGAATTCCTTTATAAAACATTGTGTATTTATTCTCACCATTTCGCCTGCAGTCACCTTCGAAGTGCTCCTCGTTTGAGGCAACGCGCCTGTCGAGACGCTTTTGCCGCTGCTCACGACAGTTTGAACTCGTGGGTTTGGATGTCCTGTAGTGCGCCTGCTGGTTTTTTGTGTCACCTCTTCCACATCAGCGGAAGTTTTCCCTTTGAGGACTCTTTTCATCTGGGAAACAAAAGTAGTTGCTCAGGTGACAAGGGAGGGTGGGGCACGGGGGTCAGGCTGTTTTCAGTCAAAAGCTGCTGAGCACTCAGCGCGGTGTGGGCAGGTGTGTCGTCGCGCTGTTCGTGTGGATCACCCACCATGAGATGGGCAACCGCGTTGACAGGGTCTCCCCAAAATAGTTCACTGAAGCTGAACACAGGCTCTCACAACAACGCCAGCTGGTACACCGATGCAGGTGGGCTCCTAGAACACTCAACACGTGAGAGAAGCCTGCACTAAAAGGGATCTGCTTTCCAGAAGATAATTCAGGTTTTTCGGGGTCCCCTCTTGCAGAAGCTCAACAGGCAGAATGAGGAGCGTGAGGGAGGAGCTCGGGGGTGCATTGCATTTCTGGCTTGGGTTTCTGAAGGATGGAGGTGCTGAGAGAGGATAGCCAGGGGCAGAGGCAGGGAATGGGAAGGATGAGTCAGGTGGTGCCTGGAGGGCATCCAGCTGGCTAATGCACAGGTGTACCCCAGCCTTTCTGCTGCTCTGATTTTCTACCCCTCCTTTAGCTGTGACCCACCCACTTCTCTCCCAGAGGAGCCACCATGTCAGGAATGGCCTGGAAGCCTTGGAGAGCAGTCAATGTATCAAAGGTTGCTGGTCTTTTCCTTCAGATGCGGGGGAAAGGCTCTCAGATGCTTGGACTTGGCTGGGAAGAGCCCCATAGGGGCATGCTAGGACCCCCAAGAGAGGTCCAGGAGAACCCCAGCCCCAGGGGGGCCTTGGGTCAAATAAAGCCAGAGCAGCCGGCCAGTGATGTTGACAATAGACGCTTGGCCCATCGGCCAGGGAGGCACGCTGAGGTGCCTCCATCTGGGGATCATTTGGTTTCCATCTCCCCTTTAACCGTGCATCTCTTGTGTCTTGCAGGAGGCGGGCGGTCCGATCCAGGCCTTTCTCCCAAATGGGTCCTGGTATTGGGACAAAACCAGGTGTTGGGGGCGGGGGAGGAAGAACCCCTTCCGACCTCTCCAGGGCTCCATGTCCTTCATTAACTGGACTGCCTTCCGATTATTACATTGTCCTTCCAAAAACAAACACTTGATTGAATAGTTCTCCATTGAGTCACCATCCAGACTCCTTCTCCCAGGAAATCAAACACTCGGTCTTGCCTCCTCACCGTTCTGACCACAAGCCTTGCTCCCTCCCCCGCAGGCCTGGCATTCAGGCTGGGCCGCTCTCGCTCACCCACAGACCACCGGGCAGCTCCGGTCTTACCTTCACGGCCTGTGAGGGGGCGGCCGTTTGCACAACGCCCTTCTCCATTTGCCTGCAATGAATTACCACAGCTCCTTCTCTGCGAGGCTGGCCTGCCTTCAAGCCCCCCACCCCCCACCTCTAGCCCCAGTCCACAGGTCTGGGATTCATTAATGTCTAGTCGAGGCCTGATGCAGCCACATTGCTCCACAGGCAGCCTGGCGGGCAGACGGCTAATGCGTTGGGCCACCCAGGTCTGACCAACCGGTTGGTCACATAGGACGGTCGTGCGGCTAGCAGGAGCAGCTGCGTGGACATCAGCTCATCTAAGGAAGGGTGACACAGGCGTCCCGATAGGGTGCGGGCTTGTTCAGCCATACTCACAGAACCCTCTGAGGTTCCCAGCAAGCCCTGAGTCGGGGTCCTGGGTCGTTTCACACATAGGAGCCTTTAGGCCTGGGGGTTCAGTGCTGGGCTCCCAGGGTTCTGTTCAGGGTCCATTTTCCTACGTGCCCTCAGGAGAGGGGACAGGGTGCTGGAACCACCTGCTCATGGGAAAGGTCCGGTTTTTGCTGGGATTCCCTGCTGACTTTCTGAGCCCGAAGGCCACCAAGCAGCCTCTGTGACAGCAACTCAAACAAGCAGAGGGGAGCGGCGGAGCCTGGATGTCGATGCCTCAGGGAAGACACTGGGCAAAAGCAGCTCTGCTTCCAGAACTGTGACTCCCAGGGCTCGTTCTGACTGTGCATGAGGCACTTTCAAAGGTCAGGAGTGCCAAGGGTCACTCGAATAGGAAGTCCTCAGGTCACATCAAATGTTCCAATCCACAAACCCTCCATTTAACCCCTTTTCGGGAAGTCATCAGTCTTGCTGGCAGGGCGGGGGAGGAGTGTGGTCTTGTAACTGTCACAAGTCTGTGGCATCCAGCTGTCCCTTTGGTCAGTGCACCTGGCTAAAGCACCAGCTACACGCCCTGGGCACAGGGGTGGACACCCACAGCAGCACAGCAGGTGGGGTGGCCCTTGGGGATGGGCACCGCTGACCCTAAAACCACTCAGGCTCCAGGGAAAAGTGAGGAGGGGCGCCTGGAAGGCTTCAAGAAACTCCTGGACATTTCTAGAGTCGCAGACAGATCCTCTTGCACTCCAGGATCTGGCTCAGCGACCACCTCCACCTGGAAGCCCACCCTGTGATGGCTGAGGGTCTTAGACTCAGAGGGCAGCTGCTAAGAACGTAATTAGGAAAAGCAGAGGCTGGAATGGAGCCTGGGATGAGGAGGAGGGAGAAGGAGGAGAAGCTCCAAGGGCCATCCTGGGGCTCTTGCCCCCCAAGAGTCCAGCTCCTTTGGGGTGTGGCCCCAGCTCCAGAGGACCCTGCTTCCAGGTGGCCACCCATGGCCCATAAGGAACTGTGGGGAGATATAGCAGTGAAAGGGGAGACTCTCCTGGACAGGACAAAGGGGGCAACCAGAGGCCCAAGAGAAGCTGTCCCCAATGCCGTAAGAGGAGCTGCTGGATGGGTGGGGGGACATGCTAACCGCACCATCTGAGATCCCCGTGTGGGGCCACCCGCAGAGCCGACAAACTCTCACAGGAAGTCTTCCTCAAGCGGCGAGGGTGTGCTGAGAATCAGGGGTCAGAGAATGGCCTCTGACTCAATAACATTCGTGTCATCACAGTCCCCTGAGCCCACCATGTCTCTCAGGGGATGGCCTGCTCTGGCCACTGCATGGGCCACTGCAGGGAAACTTCCCCAGGGAGCCAGACCCATGTCAGCACTGCCCAGAGAGGCCGGGGTCCAGCCCAGCCCCATCCCACCCTGGGGTTCCCCTACCACCAGCTCACTTCCCTCTTGGGACCTCGGTTTCCTGGTTTTCTATTTTCTTTTTTATATCTCTAGACCAGTGTTTCTCAACCTTCCTGATGCCACGACCCTTTAATACAGTTCCTCATGTGGTGGTGACCCCCATGAAATTATTTTCGTTGCTGCTTCATAGCTGTCATGTTGCTGCTGTTATGAATCGTCATATAAATATCTGATGCGTGTTTTCCGATGGTCTTAGGCGACCCCTGTGAAAGGGTCGTTCACCCCCAAAGGGGTCGCGTCCCCCAGGTTGAGAACCGCTGCCCTAGACTTTCCCCATGGGGCAATCCTGCCCACCCCTCCAGGCCAGCGTGAGGGCCCCTCCCGGACACCCAGCCCTCAGCAGGCGCCTCCTTCCTTCCCTCGCTCCGGCAGGGCTTCGAGCCCAGCTCAGCGCCAAGTGTAAGAGGTCTGATGTGTGTCTTCCCAGCGGGGTGGTGGGACCCTAAGTGCAGGGCACCTATTCCAGAGGGGAACGGGCTGGGTATCCCGTAGGTAGGTGCTCAGGGAGGCTCAGGGACCTACCGATTCCTCAGCTCCAGCCCCCCTGCTCCCCACCCTCTCTGTTCACCCCACAGGCCCGCAGGCCTGGGAGCTGTCCCCCCCCACCCCGCCCCCCGGCCCAGCCGCAAGAGCTCCTGGAATTCTTGCTGTGGGCTCAGCCCTGCCCCAGGCTTTACAGGTAGCAACCCAGCTTCTTTGGGGTGGGGGGACACAAACCCCCTGGAGCCTGGTCTCAGCACCTGACCCTCCTCCCAGGGAGCTCTCGGCAACTTGGGGGTCCTGGCCATTGCTCCTCTCCTTTCGAGGAACTTAACTGCTGCTCTGTGAGTCAGTATCAGGACAAGGAGGGCGGCCTCGTGCGGCCTCATGTGACAGCCACAGTCACGGAGGGGGCGCATCCGCTTCCGCTTCTCCAGGGCGACAGTCCCCTCCCGTAGAAAGGAGGCCCCAGTCCCACTACGGGCTCGAACCAAATGGGCAGCGGGACGAGCACTGGGCTGGGGCAAGGAGACCCAGGGAGGCCCCGTTCCTCTTCTCACTGCCAATCACTCTCCTCTGAACCTCAGGTTCAAGGGTGTGGCCTCAAGGATCCTAAGATTCCTCACAGTTTTACGACTTCCAGAAATGCCTGTGTGTGAAGTCCTGAGGGGCCAAGCACGTCCTAAAGGCTCCCTTGTCCCAGTTCGCCTCAGCTGGACCCGGTTAGCCTCAATACCCTGTGGTCCTTCGAGGAAGCTTTGAGGACCGACAGCTCTGAGTTCCAGTCCCAGCTCTGCCTCTCACGTGCACATGACGTAACTTCCGGGCTTTGTTCTACGACCTGAGCCCCAGGATGGAAGCAATATGCCCAAGCTGTAGGGCGAGCCCCGTGCCTGCTGGCTGGCAGCTCTGTGCTCCTCCCCTCCGTTCCCCAGAGCACCCTAAGGGGCGATGGTCAGGAGACGGCCAGGAGCGTGTGACCATGTTGGTGACTCCCTGCATCTGGTGGTGGGGTGGGGGCCGGGGGCCGGGGGGGACCACATGGCACCGGAGGGAAGCCCTGAGGGACGGTGGACCGCCTCCCCAGTGGTGGCCGGGGCCTCCAGTCCTATGCCTTTCATCTCCAGATGCCTGGGCCTCCCTCCCCACATGGTGCCCAGAAGGAGTGTGGAGCTTCTTCCCCTTCTGGCAACGGCCTGCTTGCTGCCGAAGCGTCAGCGGGGGGTGGGGGTTAGAATGGGGTTCAGCGTGGGCACGCCCCCCCCCAGCCCTTGAAGTGTGTGAGGAGTTCTGTGTTCACGGCACTCTTCCTCAGCCTCCAAGCCCTTCCCACCCTTTTCAGAACGGTTCGTTAACAGGACTGGGGTGGCCCGAAGGGCAGAGGGGGAGGTCATGGAAACCACAGTTGTGTGTGTGCACATGGGGCCCGCAGCCTCTGGCCGCTGGAGGGCACGCTCGGGGCCAATGGATGCATCTGTGCGCCCTGGTCACAGCACAAAGGCTGCACCTGCTTGGAGGAAGAACCTTCCATTCTACCCACAGCCAAGGCCACGTCTCTGCACCACGCAATGTGCCCACAGGGCTGAATCTTCCCTGTTTCTAATCTGCAGTAAGATGCTCCCTGTGCCCCTGACACCCCAAGGCTGTGCCCGGGGTCACCCATCCCTGCACAGAATCTGGGTGGGGAACTCTGGTCCCAAAGGAGCATCCTCCCAGTGCCAGAACATCTTTTCTTGAATTTTGGGCCCACCTGGGTGGTGACCGCAGGCACTTGCAGCCAGAAGCCTGAGCGCCCCACCGGTCGGCACAGGGCCTGGGTGCCCCGAACCATCTTGAGAAGCTAAAGAGAAACACCGCTGGGTTCGAATGCCCTCCCACACAAGGCGGGTCCTGCCCGGCCTGTGCCTCCCTCAAGAGAGGGGTGGGTGGAAGGTCTGGAGCCCAGCCTCCAGGGCTACCCCAGATCTCCAGACCGTAAAGCCCTTGGGTCAGTTCTGGTGGACTCTGGGATCAGCCAAGTCTCCCGTTTGGAATCTCAGACACTGTCCCCATGTACCCCGGGTTGACGGGAGTCTCAGTATAAGAGGACTCAGCCTTCCTCCCTTCTCTCTCACCCATCCATCCCCCGACACGATTCTGGGACATGGCAGACCCGGGACCTCGCCTGGTTATGGCTCCGACGCATGATGATCTTGACCGAAAGCGTCCACAAACGAAGCCCCCACACGATCCGTGCTTGGCTCACCGTCACCGGGGCCCATGTTCAGCGATCGCATCGTGTGTCTTCGTTAGCCCTCTCGGCTCCCCTGCTCCCCTCCCAGGCCCGGGCCCGGGGAGCGGAGTGATGGACGAGCTGATGACCGAGCACAGGACCGCACGAGGTGCCCCGTCCTGCCTTCGCCGCCACCACTTCCAGTCCCCGGACCGCCGCCTCCCCCAGCCCGCAGCCTGGCTGCGGCGGAGCCCAGGTGGTTTCCATTAAGGGTTTTATTGCGGATTCTCAGGCTCCGGCTGAGGAAGGCTGCAGGGGCCGACCTAATCCTCCGCCCCACCCCCAGGCCGGGCGTCCTCTCCCACTCCCAGCCCTGGCCAGGAGGTCACCCAGGCGCCAGGCCCGTCCCTCCCCACCCCTCGTCCGCCCTGCAGCAGCCAGAGCGCCCTTCTGACAGACAAAGCCAATTGTTCCATGCCCTCGTGCAAAATCAAACAAAGGCTGTCCTGTATGATTTTTGTTCTTGTTTTGTTTTGTGCTTTTTTAACAACTGGTTCCGACTCGTCGTGCTTGCCAATTCCCATGGTGTAAATATTCCCAACATGGCCAGTTTCACACGACCAGGAGGAGCGGCTCCAGCTCACCACCGCTGACTCCCTTCACCCTTGACCTAGGGAACAAAGCCCTGCGGTACTTGCCCTGTCGTCGCTCCAGCCTCATCTCTCACTGCTTACCCACCCCCAGCACCAGCGCTGCCACCGGACAGCACCTGCTCTAGGTCCCCGGGTGCCCCGGCATTTGCCCCGAGCACCCCTCCCCCGTGGGGCCCGGCCGCCTCCTTTGATAACCCCCGATGGAGACGTTCCCTCCTCCAGGCCGGTCCTCTTAACTCCGCGTGCTGGATTAGCGCCCCTCATCGGTGGCCCTAGTACTGTCTTAGACACCAATATTATTATATTTAATAATGTGTGTCAGTCCTTGACACAAAACCGTGGGCTCTGCCGGGGCCAGGGCTGTGTCCCAGCGTCTCTGGGTCCTGGCCTCTGGCCCAGGAGAGGCCTCAGTGACTGTGCTGGAGGACTGGGATGCATGCAGTGGCATGTTCAAGGCCCAGGGCTTCAGGGGAAGAGCTACCCCAGGGGCCCCAGTCACTCTCAGGGGGCCTTTCCCAGCAAGACCAGTGCCACCTTCTTGGCCAGCCTCCTAGGAGAGCTGCCCACACGCACCTGCCTCCTGAGAGAGGTGACAGCCCTCAGATCCCTGATCTGAGCTGCACAGGTGTCACCCCCCACCCCCCAGCCTGTCCCTCTAGTGCAGAGGGGCACGAGCTGGCTGGAGCTGGGGTGGAGTCACCTCCACCCTCTCCCAGTTGTTTGTGTCCTCATGACCATGGTTTCCTGCAGGGCAGGTTATGGTTATTGACTTTGGCGCCAGCACCCAGGTATTTCGGGGAAGCCTCAGGGCTTGCTAGGCCAGTCGTGGCCTGGGAGAGCCCTCCCTCACATCCTGTCCAGGTCATCCCTTGTGACCAGACAAGTGAGACAGGAAGGAGCAGTGGTCCAGGGAGGGCCCTGGGCTTCTAGGTGACGAAAACCTGGGTTTGCATGTCAGCGTGGCCACTCAATAGCTGTACGAAGTAATGCCTTAAGACCTCTACTTCCCCATCCATAAAATGGAGAGGACTACCGGACTGTCAGGGGTTTTGTGAACATAAGAGTAGCAGCCACCATTTATGGAATGCTTGCAAAGTGCCCCCAACAATGTGCTGGTTTTGTGACACAGTTTATTCACATTATCTTACGCAGCCCTCCAACGCTGGCCTTGAGATAAGGCTGTTAGCCCCATTTCACAGATGAGAACGCCGAGGTTCTCAGCTGTCTATAGTCACACAGCAAGTAAAGTGGGGTCTAACTGCAAAGCTCCTGCTCCTGCCACTGTGCTACTCTGTCCCTTTAATCAGAGGGTAGGTGTGCATAGGGCAGGCACATTCTAGGCATGTACTAGATGGAATTTTACAAAATCTCTGTCCAAGTCTGCCCCTTTTCCCACTCATTTTGACCTCAGCATAAATTTGAATATGACTGAATTCCACTTCATGGGTATTCCCAGATCTCCTGCTCTGCAGAGAGGAGGGAGCAAGACGCAGAGAAGCCTGTGCTCACTCAGGGACCCTGGTTCCTCCTCAGCCCGCCCCTCCCCCACACCTCCCAACATGCGTGCTCAGGCCCTGTGCACCCCTACTTCCCTCTTGGGGGACTCTGGATCACTTCAGCCTAACGCTGACTGAAGTGGGTCAATCAGCAACTATGTGATGAAATACTGGAATTCCTGAGACATTTTCATGGTTTATGGAACTATAATAGTTGAAGTGGGGACCTGGGAACCGTCCTAGACACCCCCTCCTCCTTGTCACCCCACCCTGCTCATGCCCCACACAGTCAAGTGGACGAGAGGCACAAACCCCCAGGCAGGAGGCACACAGGGGCTCAGGCCGCACCAAGTGGCTTATCTATACGAACCCTGTGTCACGACTTTTGGGGACAGCAGTGGCAACCTTTTCTTCACTAACCCAAAAGTGCCCTGGACTGTTACGCAAAAAAATCAACCCACGGGCTCACCCCGTGGGTCGTGCTGCCTGCATGTCTCCTCTGGCTCCCTTCCCCAAGGTCACCGCTTGCTCCAGGCCATGAGCCTCTCACACTGCAGCCAGAGGGACAGTCTAAGGACCAAAGCCACACCCTCAAGATCATTGGCATACAAGGGACACAGGCCAGGTTAGAACCCCAACAGACACAAAACAGTTCCCCTAGGAAAAAAGAAATACAATGAACAAAAAACGTGAAAGCTTCCTCACTTTGCTGACAAAGAAATAAATGTCAAAGCAACCATGTGATGCCACCTCTCTCTCCTACTGCGGGGGTGGGGGTGGGGGTGGGGGGACCAGCTGACGTGTTGAAATGGAATCGGAAAGGGTCTGCCTGTAGCACTGTCTTTGGTGTAAACCTTCAAAAGCACAGGCTCACCCTCACAAGCGTGCGCATGGAAAAATCGTCTGGACCCACACAACGAAGGTCTGTTCAGAGGAATTGCTTTGGCGAGAGCGGCGGGTAGGAAGACGGGGGCTTTCGCTTTCCATTGTGACTTTTCCGTTCTACTTGGAACCCTTATCGTGAGCGCAGAGATTTGTCATTTTTTAAAGTGTCGTTTGGACCCATCTGGGTGGTGGGATTCTGAGGCCAATTTTGTTTTCCTCTTCATGCTTTCGATATCAGAGAAGAATCGCAATCGATGTGTTTAAATGTTGGAGAACAAACACAAACTTTCGCTGCCCAGAGGGTAAAGTGCATGCTGTGACCTCGTGTGGAGAGGTCCTGTGGCGCCAGCGGCTGGTGTCCTGAGTCCTGGGTCTCTGTCACAGCTGAGCCCACCCACCTTCCACCCCCTATAAGCCCCATGCTTTCTCTTGCCTCTGGGCCTTTGCTGTTCCATGCTGTCCCATGCTGTTCCTTGCTGTCCCGTTTACCTGGAATACTCTGTCTGCCCCCTCCCATCACCTCTTAATTGTACCCCATTCATCCTTCAGCCTGACGCCAGGAGCCAGGCAGCCCGGCCCTCCACTCGGCGGGGCCATCCTGCCCCGCCTGGCTGGCTCCCCGGTGCCTTGGCCAATGCTTCTGGATGCCATTAACGGCCTTTCTGGTGGTCGGCCTCTCTGGCTACCTCACAACAGCCTTGACTGTGGGACAGAGCCTGGTCACCGACAGCACACCGGGCCTGGTGGTGTGCCGGCCAGAGCCAGCTCCACAGACGTTTGCAGCCCGAACAGACAAATGACTCCTGAGCTGAAGGAGCGAACAGCTGGCAGCCCGGGCCCACCCCCAAAGCAGCCAGGGTATGGGGTGGGGTTGTGGGCTCTGGCCCCAGACGGTGGGCCCTGGGCCTGCAGAGGCAATCTGGAGGGGCAGACAAAGCAACGAAGCAACACGGCAGCACCGCCCGCCCGGCTCCAAGGTGGCTTTTATTTCCTCTTCTGCGGGTGCCAAGTCCCTGAACAAATATTTTCCTGGAGTGGAGGAGCGGCTCAGCTCCCCGCCTGAAGTGTTGGAGACACCCTGGGTCCGGCAGGTTCCAGGAATCAGAGGCAGAGCGGGGTCTGGCTGCACTGGGAGAGGAGGGGCCATTCGGCTGCCCCCGGGCAGTGCCCACCCTCCCGGCTGGCTGGGGAGGGGACCTGCTGTCTGGATGCCAGGCCTGGGAAGCAGCAGGCTTGCTCCCCACAGCGTGCAAGGCTATTGTCCTGGGCTTCTCTGCCCGTAAATGAGAATCCTCTGGGATCCTGAGGAAAACATAGGCCACGTGGGCCTTCATCATTTTTGCTGAAAAAGCTACAGTGGGGGTGAAAGGAACTAATTAGAATCTAGGGAACCCTTTTATGAGCGACCCCTCCCCCCCAACTTTCTGATTGCAGAAAAGCGTACACAGAGTACACTCCTCTTAAGTGTGTGACTTATTTACATATACATACACCCTTGTACATCAAGCCAAGAGAACATTCCAGACAACCTCTCAGAAGGGGTTCCTTTCTGTCCCTATCGAGTCAATACCACACCCCGAGCAGAGGTGCCCCTGGGTTCTTTGCTTTTTGTTTTTGTTCGTGTAGCTCCCTGGCTGGGAATCGAACCCAGGCCTTGGCGTGGGCCCGGTTTCTTACCATCGATTCACTGTGGCTGTTCCTGAACTTGATGTTTGAAGTACGGATTCTTTTGTGCCCAGCTTCTTGCGTTTAACCTAGTGCCTGCGATTTTCATCTGTGTTGGGCGTTCAGCAGCAGCTTGTCTTTCTTTTGAATAACACCGCCGGGTAGTATTCCACTGCATGAACGTAGCACGATGGACCTGTCCATCCTCCTGCTGATGGACGTTGGGGCGGTGTCCACGTTTGGGCTGTGAC
The DNA here is from genome assembly GCA_004026885.1 of Lyroderma lyra. Lineage (NCBI taxonomy): Eukaryota > Metazoa > Chordata > Mammalia > Chiroptera > Megadermatidae > Lyroderma > Lyroderma lyra. The sequence continues at coordinate 17,645 of PVJL010003082.1, forward strand.
AGACAAAGCTGCTGTGAGCTTCCTGACACACCTCCCAGCAGGCACGTGCTGTCATTCCTCTTGGATGGGAGGGTAGGCAGCTGCCTAGCATTAGCAGACGGGGCCACACGCGTGTCCCCGTACTCAGATGCTCTGGCGTGCTTTCTAACCACACGTCTCCCTGCTGCGCCACACGCCCTGCAACATTTGTCCTTCGAAGGCTGCTTGACTTTCAGAGCAGGACAGCAGCCCCAGGTGACCACAAGGACACCCCGGAGGCAGAGAGAGACACCATATCTGCAGCAAGCCCAGCCATCGTGCTGAGGGTCGTAACAAAACGACTGCCCTCAGAAAGCGCCTGGGGCGGCAGGAAGCCAGTGTGGAAAGAGACCCTACGATGACACGTGTGGCGAGAGGCGTCGAGGAGTGACTTAGACGTGACAAAGGCACAGAGGTCTCAGTGCCTCACCCTACAGAAGTTTTGAGCCTCTCCTTGAAGCTAAGCAGATGTGGGGTACAGCTCAGATGTGGGGTACAGCTCAGCTGAGGACCTGACTTGGGGGTACAGTCATGTTCACTCATACCCACCAACCCTGAGCGGGTGCAAAGCTGGCATGGCCCGCGGATGGGCAATGGGCGGGGGGTACAGTGGTGCTGGGCAGCAGGGGGAAGAGAGAACGCCTAGCAAGGGCTGTGCCCATGGCCAGGCAGGGCTAGCACAGTCCCATGTCCTCCTGCAGGTGCCAGGCCAGCGTGGCCCCCGGCTCCTGCCCACGCGGCTCCAGGAACCCAGAGCTCAGCCTCAGCCCTGCCCACCTTTCTCTCCTGCCAGGCTCGAGAGCTGGGAGGCTGGGGGCCAGGATGGGGCCGACTGGAAATGGGTGGGCAGGGTGCTTCCTCGGTGGGAGCATGGCCCTGGTACTCCTCTCTGCGGAGCAGGCCCCTGCAGACACACACTTAAAAGTCACCTTCTCTCCCACATCTGCTGTGGAGTCCGCGGACCCCCAGTGCCCACTGGGAGGGAGGCTGGAGACACCTCCCTCGAGGCCCAGCTCTGGGACAACTGTCCTTCTGGCCCCAGCCTTGACCACCAGCTGGGAGGACAGCCTCATCACAGGCACCTCGCCCCTCAGGCTCCACTTGGGAAGTGTACCTGTGGGAGGGCAATGCCACCCCGGGAGGCGGGGACATGCCTCGCAGTAAGGGCAGTTTTAGAACCCGCCCCTCAGCCCCACGCCAGCCCCTTTGCTGTCGTTGGGGCCCCGTCCCCCATCCCAGCTTGCACCCTGAGGCTCCGGGCTCTCCAGGGCCCCCGGAAGGGTTGTAGGCAGAGTGGCCGGCCACTCTCACGGCATTCCAGCCCCATCTCTTTCCACCTGTTTCCACACGTCCCTCACGAGGCCTCTGAGCCCCTGTTTGCCAGGGCTGGGCCTTCTGCCTGGACTGCCTGCTCTCCCTTGTTTGAGAGGCTGGCTTGAAATTGTCCTTCAAAACCCAGTTCAAGCACCACTTCTGGGCACGTCTCTGGCCCAGACGCCAAGCTGGGTGAGCTGCCTGTCCCCCCACCTGCCCACCCCAAGCACTGTCATTGCTACTGCTCTCTGCCCGTCTCCCACGGACCACGTCCCCCTGGATGTGGAGAGAGAGCTCACGGGACCAGAGCCCAAGAGGTGAGAAAGGCAGAACCTGCGATTCAAAGTGGGAGCTCAACACAGAGAGCAGGTGGCTCATTCACTCAGAAGATGATTCGAATGAAGTCCTAGTGGCACGTTCCGAGTCCTCGTCCCCACACAACGTAGGACACACGCAGGCCGCGTGGGCATGATACCAACAGGTGAGGGGAAATGAACTTGTGCTCAATTGCTCCAGCCCAGGTCTGGGGAGGAGGGAGTCTTGGCAAAGCAAGAACGAAGGGAGGAGAAGCAATCAAGGTCATGGGAAGTGGGGCAGCAAGCTGAGACCGAAGGGGACACGGGCAGAGACATCCCTCGAGGCCAGGGGGCCCGAGGGACTTGAAGTCGGTGTTCACGCTGCAGCTTCTTCACTGCTCGTGTCACTCGGTGACGTCTGTTTTCTGGCACCACCCGCCCTGGCAGTGCCCTGGAGCAAGAGGGAGGATTCAGCAGAGCCCAAGGAGGACGTGGTAGGACCCAGGGGTGCAGCTTAACCTCTTGGGATATGACAGGAGCAGGTGACCCAGAAGGCTGGGGTCTCGGAAACTTGCAGGTGGAGGGGACAGCTTCCCTAGTCCTAGAGCCACTCTCAGTGTGCTGGCCCATTGGGCTCAGGGCCCAGGCTGCCCAGGCCCAAATCCCAGCTCTACCTCACTGGTGTGCACGCTTGGGCAACATCCCTCCTCTCCGTACCACACCCCGACTCTGTAAAGTGGGGATCACTAATAGCCGTGCCTGTCTCAGCCCGCTTAGCTGTCCATAGTGAATGAAATGATTCAGGTGTCATGTCTAGCAGTGCCTGGCCCACGGCAGGCCAAACAAAAGCATTAGTATCCAGCCTCTCCTGTGCAGCCCAGGGACTGACAGCAAACGGGGGCACGGTGTTCTCAGTGTTTGCTGAATGAATGACTGATCTCAGCCCCGTCTTTGAGCAGTGTCAGGGAGCAGCACTCTCCACGCTGCAGGACCGCTGGGAGCTGCAGTCCCTCCCCGGCCAGCAGGTGCATGGTGCCTCCCGCTGCGCCCCCAAAGCACACCTGGGGTCTGCCTTTAGGGGCTGACCTGCACCCAGGGCCAGACTGAGGGTCAGGTGCTAAGGGCCCAGGTGGGGAGACCCGCTGTGCAGGAGCAGCTGAGGGGCTGCTGGGTGGAGGTCCAGTCTACCCGAAACTGAGTACGGGGTGGGCTGCTAGATGCCCTGACAACACTGGGGTTCCTCCACTGTGTGGCTCCTTTTAAACCACATCCCCCCCCCCCCCCCCAATTTCCACTGTGGTTTTTCCCTAACGTGCAGACGTTTTTAGACCTTTGCCACTTGAGACAGTTTGCTAGTGAGTTTTCAGGGGTCGCGCAGCAACGAAGAGCTAGCCAACCTGAGTCCGTGGGGAACCTCTTGTCCTTGAGGAAGGGAATGATTGTAGGAGAGTGAGGAGGGGGTGCTGGGCAGGGAAGAGAAGGTAGAGAGCCGGGAAGACGAAGGCCGCCCCGGGGCCGGGGGCTGCAGGGCAGAGGCGGACGCCGCCTGCCTCACCACAGGACCCAGCTGTCTTCTGCTGTTCTTCACCACGTCGCAGCACAGCCCAGAGCCAGGCTGGGACAGGGAAGGGCCTCGCGGGCCAGGAAGAGACTCCACCACCACAGCCCAGAATGACAAGTACCGTTTATTAGAATTACATGAATGGGCCCAGCCCCAGGCTCGGTGCCACCCCCAGGGCCAGCAGAGATGAGTATGGTCACAGACCCTTTCCCCACCCCCGAGGCATGTCCAGTCACACACTCTGGGCAGCAAGTCCCAGTGTGGAACACAGGGCAGGTTTCCTCGGCCGGGCGGTGCGTCGGACTTACAGATGCCCCCCACCGCCCCGGAGCAGCCACCAGAGCAGCTGGAACTCTGTCAAATTAAATAAGCAAGTACAGGAGTTCCCAGAAGTGACAGGCTGGGGGCCTCTGGTCCTAGCAAAGGCGTCAGAGGTGGCCTGTCCCAGGCGTCAGAGGCAGGGCTTGGCTTCAGACCTCAGTGGGGCCGGTGGGCTCAGGTCAGGCTGTGCCGGGGCTGTCACAGCTCCTTTGACCACTTAGGAGACAGTGCTTTGAGCTTGGCAACACAGAGCTCTCCATCAGGCCTGACATAACCTTAGCTGAACCTACCAACTTCCAGGAGAATTTTAGCAAAGACAAAAAACAAATGCGCTGGAGGGACTCTAGCCCCAGAACCCCTCCCCGTGGGAAAGCAGCAGCACAGAGCTTTGAGTTTCCCAACAGGGTTGGTGTTTAGAGAAAAGGCTGGTCACATCCACACGACCAGCCCAGAGAGAAGCAAAGGCAGCCAAGTTCACATGACTACTTTATATTAAAGTTTATTACATTTGGAAAACCTACTGTACAGGGAAAAACCCATTGGATTAAGTACAGTTTTGCCAAAAGCAAAAGACTATCACTCTTTGGAACATTCCTGATTCCCAGCCCAGGGCAGGGCCACAGGAGCTCATCAAAGGTGAACCTGGTCCTTCGTGGGCGGCTCAGCGCCAGGTATGCCCAGGACTCCTCTCGTCACCTTCCAGGAGAAAAGTGTCCCCGGAGATGGTACTAAAGGAAGGACTCGGTCTACGGGACATTCTTTGGGCCCACTGTCCCCTCTCCCAACCCACAATCCTCTCCGTCCCCAGCCTGAGGAACCAGGATTCAATTCTCACATGAGCTCGACATCGCAGCAGCCCGGGCCACGACGGCGGCCCCCAAGTTCATGGACGCAGGCAAGACTGCTCGAAAGAAGTGACTGCCCATGGCAGCCAGCATGGGCCAGCCCACCAATGGGGCCACACTAGACATTCCATACCCTGTTGCACACGTGAGTGACAAACTCAAGAGACAACATGTAACTAGGCCTCTATGTTGGCTTCCAGATTTGATTCTTCTAGTTTAAAAAAAAAGTCTTAACCCTGATGCTATCTCCTGACCGTGGATTAGGAAAGCAAGATGGGGGATTACCAAATCAACTTAACTTACCTCCAAAGTAATAGTCTACTGGGCTATGAACAAAGAAACTAGAGGAAACATGTGCAAAACCAAGTTGGTATCTAAATCAGATCTCCCCACAAAACAAAGTGAATGCGGGTGGAGCCCCGAACGCCTCCCCCCACCACTCCACGGCGAACCCCGCCCGAAGCTGTCAGTCTCGACCAGTAAGTGCTACAGATGGGTCAGCCCCCGGCCCCTGCATCTCCAGCCACAGTGGGTCCTCCAGGTCCAAAGCAGTGGGGTCCCTATTCTCTCCAAGGCTGGGCCTGGGGAGGGGCTGTTCCAGGCTGGAGAAACCGAGTCAGCACAGTGAGGTGCCGGGTGCCGGCTATGGTGGAAGGGTCAGACGCAGAAAGCCCTTGGGCCCGCCTGAGTCTCCAGGCAGAAGTCAGCGAAGCAGAGGAGAGCCCCCAGCGGGCCCTGGAATGCCGTGGGGTGCGGGCCGGAGGGGCTGGGAGCGCTGGGGAGGCGGCCCGGTGGCAGGGGAGGCAGGGCCTGCAGTTCTTCACGGAAGAGGCAAGTGGGGGCCTGGCGAGGGGCGAGGGGCGGGGAGGACGGCTCCCGTCAGGCGTAGAACTCCTCCTGCTTGCTGGGCTTCTGGTAGGCCCCCCCGTTGGCTTGCTTCGGCTCCTCCAAGGAGTAGCTGCCCTCGTCTTTCTTCTTCATTCGGTACAGCATGAAGCCCACCAGGCACACGGCGAAGATGAGCCCCACGAGGCCTCCAGCAATGACCCCTGGGAGGCAGGGAGAGGCCGGCTCAGCTGGGCTGCGCCCCTCCTGGGCAAGCCCCAGAAGCGGCCTTAGCTGCGGGCAGCCCCACACCAGGGCCGAAAACACGCACCCCCACCACCCCCGCCCAGAGCAGCCCCCTCACCTCAGCCGCCTGAGCCAAAACTCACCTCCCAGCACTTCCTTCCTGTCCAGGAGGCCACGAGAGGCCTCAGTGTCCCTGGAATCCAATGGGGACTCATTCCACTGGCCGAACATCACATCGGACTCAGTTGTGTTCTCCGTGGACACATCAAAGGTAAAGTCCTATGGGACAGCAGGGACAGGTCAGGCTGGGGCGGGCCACGGCCGGCAGCAGCACCCAGTCCATCTCCAAACACGGAAGCAAGGCAGGCCTCCCCGGTCAGGGCCGCCACCAGCTCCGGACACAGCCGAGCCCAGGCCTCTGGACCCGCCTCAACACATCCCACTGGACCCTGGCTGGACAGTGGCAGGGATACCATGTGAAGTGATACAAAGCACGCGTTTCTATGTGAAAACGAAGAGGCTCGTTTTAGTGCCAAGTGCGAAGTCACCCCGCTACTCTAAGACCCGGCAGGACCTTCACACTTGTAGTAGGGGCTTCGCCCGAGGACGCTTCGGCTCTGGTCTCATATTTAGCCTGTCCCCCTGGGCTCAGTTTGGGGGTGGGGAATGTGGAGCCTTGTGACCCCGTCTCCACAGTGAGGAATACGATGTGCGCATCAAGCATAGGGTCCTGCGTGTGCCAGATGACCAACCTGTGCCCCCCTCCCCAAAGCACTGTGCCTGAGCAGGCACTTGGGGCCCCCTCACCCACTGGCCACCCAGCGTCCCAGGAAACGTAGAGGACGACAGTGGGCAGACATTCACCTCCTCGCCAGAGCCCTCTCCTGCTGGGAACTGGGTGATAACTCCATCCTCAGCAGTCTTCTCGGTGGCAGAAGGGCCTCTGTCCTCTGCGCTGGGACTGGGAGGGTCAAGGTGGCCAGGTCCTGTGGGAGCTGAGGTCTCATGGTGGTCGGGTTGCATGTCCCTGTGGGGATGGGAGGTGACGGGTGCCTGGGCCGTGGTGGCTCTTGCTGTTGATGCCTGGTGGGTAGTTGGATGTGGCGTGGTCTCTCTGGATGGGTGGTGGATGGTCTCCTCCGAGCTGGTCAAGCTAGGCGCCACCTTTGCCACGAACACGGCCTTTCCCACCTCAGACCCCTCTCCAGGCGGTAGGACGGAGGTGGAGGCAGTGATGGCATCGATGCCAGTGAGCTCCAGAGTTATGGACATGACTGTCAGGAGCCCCATGTCCTTCCAGGTGGAGGTGGTCTGCTGTGACAAGGTGATATCTTGCAGAGCACCTGCAAGGCCAGAAGCAGAGCTTGTTGGGGTGGGGAAAGACCTAGGACTTCTAGACCAGCCGCACGCAGGCTGTGAGGATGGCTTTGGGGAGGACCCACGTTCCCTGGGCCCGCACAGCAAACTCATCCTCCCATGAGAAGCTCTGTCCCCAGGGGCAGAGCTAGCCAAGGCCAAACTAGACGATGAAAAATGGACAAGGTGTGTGGCTTTTGTCTGCTGCTTGTGCCTGGGGACAGCCTGGTCTTCGGAGCTGTGAGACACTAAGGCCATCTGGGAAGAAATCTTTCCTGTGACTGCTAAAGCCTGCTCCCTGGGTGGGGGTGTCCTGAGGGGCCTGAATGCCTCATCCCCAGGGCTCACACCTCTCTGGTCCCCCTCCTGCTCCACGTGCTCTCTCCCCAGGAAGCTCCAGGCCCTCAAGAACAGAGGCCTCTGTCCTACCTCCTAGCTCCTGAGGCCCTGCCTTCACCACTTGCCCCATGGATGGCCTCAGCCCTCTCCTGAGGTCCAGCTCAAAAGCTTCTCCTCTGGGGGGGCGGTCTCCCTGACCACCTTGAGCTCAGGGACTTTGCTCTGCTGGGGAAAGGGGAAATGGAGAAGACAAGGGAATATGTGTAATAAGCCCACCAGGCTCTGTGTTACCTTACAGCCCCCAACAATCCTATGACGTCAAGATATTATTCCCATTTTACAGGTGAGGAAATAGAGGCTTGGAGAAGTCACACAGCTCCCAAAGGTTGCCCAGTGAGTAAAGAGGAGACTAGCAGCCCATGTCTGTCTGCAGCCGGTGGCCTCTGGGGGCTCCTGAAACCCACAGCAGTCACTCCCCGCACCCCACACGCTTCCTCCTTGCAGGGTGGACCTCATTCTCGTCCCTGGCTCAGCCCGGGGCTTTCTGACCGCCAGCCCTAGCCCATGGCCTGCTGCCACCTCGGGATGGGGCCCTCATGCCAGCTCACCTGCGCCTGAGCCAGAGAAGTTGTCAGAGTCGTCCCCAGAGCCATCCTGATCTTCGGGGGGCACATTTGTGGCCACAATTTGCTGGAAAAAGTTCAGAAAGGGGTATGAGTGAGGCTTGGCCAGAGTCTTGCTATTCTGGGGTCCCAATCCTAGAGAGCTGAGTAAACTCCTCCCCTCCATACACACACACACACACACACACACACACACACACACACGGCACAGGAAGGAAGTCCTCGTGGGTGACTCAGGACTCTCCGCTCTGGGCAGCCCTCTAGTCCCCTATACATCTTCTAATGCTATGACAACATAGTCCTGTGTCAGGTGCTGGGGTTGCTAAACACGAGAGGGGACAGTGTCCTTGGCCCAGGCCCAGAACAGCAGACAGAAGACACCATCACTGGGAATACGGGCTGTGGCTCTCAGGGGACCCCATCTGCCCACTCTACATTAAGAATCAGGTCTTGGGGCCACTGGCCAGGGAGCTTCAGGGTCCAAGATCGGGGCTTTGAAGAGCCCCCAGGGACAGTGCTACAGCACCCTGGCTCCCGAACGGCAGGCTCCAGGAGTGCCAGGCACCGGGGTATGAACACCAAGGACCCTGTGGGGCAGGGGCTGGGGCAGGGACAGGCGCAGGCCACCACGCTCCTTCCCACACCTGACCCGCTTTCTCCTCCACGGGAAGGACGGGGTCCAGCCCCACTAGTGGGAGGAAGGCTGGGGATGCTCATCAGGCCGGGGACAGCTGAGGCTAATCTAAGAGGCATCTTGCATGGAAGAGGTGCTGACAAATGGGATATGGGCCTGGGACGGGCCCTGTGTGCACACAGCCACCCCAGGAGTGCTACTGGCCCAGAGGCGTGAGTTCCAGTGTCCCTGAGGCAGGGGCTACACTGGCAGGAGCAGGGGACGGCACCAGGAGGCAGGGTGCACTACGCCGCTGAGGGGCCTGTGCAGAAGCACCGACTCCAGGACAGCAGGTGGGGAAGGTGGGACCCAGCAGCCAGCTGGCAGGAAGGTAGCTATGAGTGTCCTGTTCAGCAACAAGACTTTGACCCAAAGAACCCCTGTAATACAGTCCAACTTGAGAAGGCCTCAGCGTCAGGGGCCAGAACAAAAAACAAACAGAAAAAAAAAGAAGAGAGAAGTGGGACAGAACAGTTCAGAGCCTGAAGGCTTATGCAATCCCCTGACTTCTGGCTCTAACTAGTGGGACATCATTAACCCTCCTCTGGCCTCAGTCTCCCCCCCTGTGAAATGGGGCAACAGTAACAGCTACATTCCAGGATTGGTGCAAAAATTCCCCGAGGTTATGCACACGAAGCAGCTAACTGCCTGGCTCACAGTAAGCACCTCATCGACAGTGGGGGCTGCCAGAACTCGGGGAGCAAAAGCCGCTCAGCATGGGGAGGATTCTGGGGCCTGTCTGGGAGGAGGTGGATGGAGGTGGGTACAGTTTCAGGAGGGAGCGGGTCACAGTAGGATCTGTGCACACTTATAGGCAGGCCTCACCTAAAGCTGGGCCCCAGAGGCCTCACGGAACAGTGGGCAAAGTTTGCACCTGGGGGGCCTAGGTGAGAGGGAAGCTTCAGACACCTGTGGAAACTGAGAGGCTAGAAATACCACTGAACTTCCTTTTAAAGTACAAAACTCAAACGGCACCTCCTCCCAACCCCTCCAAGAAAAGGGTTTTGACCCCAGAAGGGCCTGTCTGAGCTGTCCCGGGCCATCTATAATGAACAGCCACAGGCCTTGACCTTTACCCGCACCCCAGGCCACATCCTGTCTCCACCATTCCCAGTGGTGCTGCAGACACCTGTCCTGCCACCACAGAACTTTGAAGAAACCCCCGCTTCCCCTGAGCCCGTCCCCTTCAGTAACAAAGATACTGCCCACTAGGCAGGTACAAAGTGACCCCTGCACACACATACTCCCATCTGGGCCCCCAGCAGACTGCTCCCAACTGGGCAGCTTGTGGGACACAAGCATTCAGGGGTCCCCCACCACTCACCAAGGCCCTGCTTCACCCTTCCCCCATGACTCTGCCCACCCTTGCTGTCCCGAGGAGGCCCTGGGGCTGACCCCTGGTCCCGACACACCGACTTCCTCCCTGGGAGAGGAAGCTGGACATGAGAGGGGGCCAGGCTCCAGCCAGACCAGCCTCCACAGCACTGTAGGTAGGGAGTGCTGAATCTCCCCCCTGTAGCACAAGTCAGAGCCATTGGTCCAGGCCTGAGTTCACAGCTGAGCGAACTGAGGCCTGCAGGGAACTCAATGCACTGGGGACCCTGTCAGCCTTGGGGCCAGCGCCCCAAGATGCAGGAGATGCAAGATGCAGGGGGGCCCAGCCTCTCACCGATGGAGAAGCTGCAGCAGGTTAGCAGGTTCCCAAGGGCAGGGCTTCTCTCATGACTAGATAAGACTTTGGATCTGCCCAGCCACTAAAAACAATTTGTTTCCTCAACTCCACTCAGCTTAATCCTCTGTAGATCTTGTTTACAGAACAAACGCTTAAGCAAACACTTTCTCTTCTGAAACCAGCTCCCTGGCCTCAGGGCGGCCTCTCCCCTCTCAGGGCTGGTCTCCCCAAACCTCCTCCCTCCACCCGAACCTCCTGTGATGGCCCCAGCTTCCCGGGGAGGAACTTATCAGGAACTGCTGAGTTTGAACTTGGATCTCCAGGTGCCAGCTGACTGGGCTTTGGCGTGAGACTTCCGGTTTCACTTAGCAGGCCTGCTGTGCTAAGAGGCCGGGGCCAGCTGTCTCTGAGGCCACGGGTGGGGCGCTCCTCAGCATTGCCTCTGACCCTGGTCCTTCCAAGAGCCCACCTGGCCGTGGCTCAGAGCTGCTCAGGGACAGGTTAGCCCCATTTGGATCCCACCCCTAGCCAGCTGGGACAGGAAACGCAAGCCAGCCCAGATGAGCTCTCCAATCTCAGGAAAGTCAGCTTTTCGTACAACAAACCCAAACCCTTGTGGTAAGGTCTCAACTTCCACATGCTCGGTTTGCTCAAAGCAAGGGCCAACCTGCTCCTTCCCCACCCACAGCGCAGACCCCTGGAAGCCCACCGGCCTCCAAGGACAAGGCCAGATTTGGCCCAGTAGGGGCTGGGGCACGTGGCACAGAGGCTGGAGGACAGGGATTGCGTGAGGAACTGAGCTCATCTCTGTCTCAGCCACACGGTCTGCTGGCCATACCTGCGGCTGCTGTGTGGGAAGACCCAGAGAGGAGACCTGGGGTCAGAGCGCTGGAGGAGCAGGAGGTGTGGAAGGAGTGAGGCCTTCTCGGCCACTGGAGTCGCTATCCATTCCTACAGCTCAGGTGCAGGCAACGCAGACAGGGCTGAGATTAGGGGTGGAAGGGGTAAGGGACTTGCCCAAGGCCACTGGGCAGTGGCAATAAGTGACTGCAGACTTCTAGGCTGCACTTCCTCCCCTTCCCTGCCATCTCGCTCCCTCTCCCCAGCCCTGAAGGGCCACCTTCCCCGGCTGGCCCATCTGCTTTAAAGAAAACTCACCTAAAGCTCAACAGGTCCGAGGAGGAACTCCTGGCCCAGCCCCAGAGGCAGAAAGGATGAAGGTGCCAGCCCACACTTGAGGTGCAGAGGGGATGGCAGGGGCAAGGACAGGGTCAGGGCTACCAGGGCTGTCTTCATCACACCACTGCCAATCATTCTCAAGAGCAGGTTGGGAGTCTGTGGGTAGAGGGCTGGCAGAGAAGTTTCAAGAAGGTAGCCTCAAGCCAAGTGCTGCCATCTCCCACCCTGCACTGGCCACAAAAAAGGCCACGTGTCCTGGGACACCTCCATTGAGTGTAGCCCTCGCCCTGGCCGGTCGCAGAGGCCTGGGCTGCGTTTCGGCAACCCTCCATGACACCTTGGACACGAAAGCTCCTTGGCAGGGTCACAATGCAGGACACCAAGTGGGCATCTCAGAGAGGTACAAACCAGGAGCATCTAGCACCTGGCTGACTGTTGCTCCTTCCCTCACCAGGTCTGAAGACCTGGGGTTTCCACCACTTCCCCCCTGAATCATTAATGTGTCACCTCCTGCTTGACTCAAGTGATGGATAAAACACAGATCCTACAAACGCATTACTGAGGTTAGAGACTGTTGCTTTTTCAACCAACACATGCTAAAAGGACAATACCATGTTGGGAGGTCACAGATTTTGTTATTTTATAGGGACCTCAACTTCAAAACTCGGGGGACTATCATCCAGGGGCTTTGGGGACAAAAGCAGGTAGGAAATGGTCTGGTCCTGGCCCTGGTGAGCTCCCAGGGCCTGCAGCCAGGTGCCCCACTCGGAGAGGCTTCTGGGAGGGGGAGTTGCAGAAGTTGGGGCACAGAGGGTCACCCGACATGGGACACCAGAGCCAGGCCTTGTGTAGGCTGGAGAAGACCCCACTCAACCCCTAGTCACTACCTCTGGCAGTGCTGGGGGCCTCATTGGCTGTTTTGATGCAGCCTTTGCAGCCTGCACCGTGGGGCTGGGGGAGCTCCTGCACTCCCAGAGGCACAGACCCCGTGCCCAGCCACGCAAGCAGCAGGAAACAGCAGCACTGACGCTGGGCTGAGCTCCTCCCCTTCGGTCCTTCCTTCAGCTGGCCTGATGCAGTGACCTGGCTAAAGCCAACAGCGCGGAGCAGGAGAGCTGCTGACACTCTTTCTGGGGTGTCCTCCCTATCGCCCCACCACTGGAGGCCAAAGCAGGGCTGGGCCTGGGAGGGGAGCAAGGTTCCACAGAACCCTGGTGTCACTTGCAGGGCTACCTGCCTGTCCAGGGGTGGAAGGAGACGAGCATGTTGCAAAAGCCCGAACCCTACTCCTGCGGCTCACCAAACGCCCTGGTACCCTGTGGCCCTGGAGTTTGTGACTCCGCATCCCCTCATCTGGGGGATCATCTGCACCCTGACCTTTAGCCCTGGCTAACATGACCTAAGCACAGACCAGAGGGGCTAGGCAGTTCAGACCCAAAGCATCTTGGAGCAAGGGTCTCGGGACAGGACCAGAGCCAGGGATGTCAGCGCAGAAACAGCCGTGACCAGGCGGCTGCCCTGGGGTGAGGTCCAGCTCTGTGCTCCCCAGCTGGCTGACCTGGGCAGCTCTTTGCCTCCCTCTGGACCTGTTTTCCACCTTGGCTGGAGAACCCTATACTCCCTCAAGGCTCTGACAGGCGAGGCTAGGATCTGGGAGCCGTGGCCCCGATTCCTTAGCAGAAAGGCCAGAGTAGGGTGATAAGGTGGCAGTGGACAGCCATGCCAGGGCAGGAGGGAAGGGAGGGGCCTGCACCAAGGGCCCAGAGAGACACTGGGCTCCCTCCTGTCCCCCGGCACATCATGATGGTGGCAGATAATCGCTTCTTTTCCCAAGGCTTTTCTGTTAACTGGGGAGCTGCCAGAGAAGCCAGCTTAGGCCCCCGAGGAGGCACCGATGTCCACCTTTGGCTTCCAGGCCCTGAAACACACCCCTCAACCACCGGCACTTCCAGCGGGGAGGGCCCCACCTCGCCTCAGGGCGGCATCAGCATTTCCGGCCTGACAGGCCCAGTGATTTATCAGCTCCAAGTCTCCCCACTGAGAACCAAGTCAAGCTGGGACCTGCCGAGGGGGTGATGGGACCAGCCCAGGCTGGGAGGGGCCTGGGGACCGGGCAGGGAGGCCGAGAAAGGGCTTCTGCTGCCTTCACCCTGAGACTGTGTGTCCGTAAGAGCACCAAAAAGTTCCCAACCCCCATCAGTACTTGCACTGGGAGGGGTGCCTTTTGGGGGGCCTCCTGAGCACCCACCTCCTGACACACAAAACCCCACCTCAGCTGGCCCCTATGCCGCGGCTGGATGACAGACCTCCAGGCTCTGGAGGATTCCAGGGCGGGGCCAGGGTGCAGGGTGGCTTCTCTGCTTGTCTTTCAAGACCCCTCTGCCCTAGCATTTGTCCCAGCACTGAAAGCTGGGAATTCACTGGTGGGTCCGAGGTCAAGGTCACAGAGCCCTGTCCCCCGTGCCATGCTGCCTGGGGTAGCAAGAGGCTAGAGCTGTGTTGGGAGAGGGTCCCGGGAGCCAGTGCTAGCACTGATGCCCAAACCATGTCAGAATTGCCACCAGCCAGTCCCCCATCCCCACTCCTCCTCAGAGCCAATGCTGCCTCCAGCCCGCGAGCCGGGACTTGTCCCAGAACAGACCCAGCTGAGGGCTGGGTGTGGGGCCAGGAGCTGGAGGACCAGTTCCTCTGCTTTCCCCCCACTGCCTGCCAGAACCTGGGCCGGGCTGGACAGGATTCCACTCAGCGTTGAGCAAGGCCACCCAGCCCGGTCCGGCCGGCCTCCATGCCTGGTGCTGCCCTGGGAGCCAGACGAGGCGTAGCTGGGGGGAAAGCGATCAGACCAGATACTGGGGAAACCTGGTTAGAACCCGGGCTCTCTTCCCAACTCACTGGGTGACCTTGGAAAAGACCTTGCCTCAGGTTGCCCTCTGCACAGCAGGAGCTTGGCCAAGTGGTGGCAAAGGGGCTCCTACTTCCAAGTCTGTGGCTGGGGAGTCAAGGCCCACGCTTGAGGGGCAGCCAGATGCAGCAGCCACAGCAGGCTACCACCTGGGTAGTGGCACCCCACGAACATTCTCGTAAGCAGTGGGAGGGCCCACGATGGCAAGTGAAGGGGGCGGGAACACTTGGTCACAGTGACGGGGGATCTTTGCTCTTAGCTTCCCAAAGAAGGTTACAGCCTAGGCTGGTTGCTGGAGATGTCCCAAATCCAGGTGACTCTGGGGATGGTGACTGGCAACCCACAGGGGCAGAGGGAGCAGCCAAGACCTCCAGAGCCTCGTCCCTGCCCAGCCTTGGCTGTCCTAACAAGGCAGCTGAGGCCAGAAGCTCTGGGTGGGGTCCCCCAGTCAGCCCCTCGAGGGGCCCTAGAACGCTCCCCGGCTGATTGATCCCCAGATTCCACGGGCCTTGGGGGCCTCACACCTCTGGCATATGGGCTTGTAGAGACATCCTTTCCCAGCTCTGGCTAAATAAAGTGTTCTTAAGTTTCATGAAGGCAGAAACTTGCAGCTTTTGACACACCTGCAGCCAGCGAGGGCTCCAGCTGTGTGCCTGTGGCGGGAGGGGGTGCACATGGTCACCCAGATCTCTCCCATCAGGGTCCCTGCAGTAGCAGAGTGTGCCCTATAAAGTGAAAATGCCTTTGGGAAGGCTATGGAGTGGGGTAGGGGGGTGCTAGTCACACAGTAGGTGTAACTCAGCTCTATGTGGGGGAGGAGCTAATCCAGGAACTGGGGTCCTAGGGGTGAGTAGGAGCTATGAAGGATGGGAAAGAACTGCAAAAGGGATGCCGGACGATGCCAAAAGCAAAATCTAAAACCTGTATCAAAATATGGTTCACAGCCAACCCCAGACCCAAGAAAGACGGGCTAAGTTCTCTGAGCTCCAGCTTTGAGCCTCAGAGGTACGTGGCCTCTCCACTCCTGCGCGGAAGTTACAGGTTCGTCCAGGAGCCTGCCTCTGGGATGAAGTACAATTCAGACAAAGTCAGCCCCGAGGCTGCTGGGAGCTCAGATGGGGGACTCAGGAAGAGCAGAGAGGCCTCACAGCGGTTCCATGGGGGTCCCAGCGCAGAATGGAGCTGGTACTTTGTGGCCAGACCTAAATAAACTGGGCTTGCTCCCCAGATTCCTGGTGGGACCCGAGCCCAAACGGAAGCATAGCAGCACGGGCTCCTTCACCTCTGCCTGCCTTCCTCCGAGGCCCCTCGGTGGCTGGAAGGTTCACAGTCTCCCAGGCCCAGCAGGGCTCCCAGCAGGGCTCCCAGCAGCACCTGCACCCAGTGGGTGTTTAAGTGCTCAAAAGGGGGATGATGGGTGCAGTCCCAGTCTTAGGAGCTCAGAGCTACTTCAGAAAGGGGAAGTGGCCCTAACACCTTGCCCTGGGCTCAGGGACAGTCCTGGGGTGGAGAAAAGACCCTAAGGATCTAACCTGGGTTGGCGGTTACTTGGCAAAGTCACTGAATTAGGCCTCGGGAGAAAGTAATGATCACACTAAAATTTGTTGAGTACTACGTGCCAGGTACTAGTCCAAGCACTCCACTTGAATTACTTAACTTAATCTTTACGGTAACTAGATTCTAGCGCCATATCCATCTTGCAGGTGAGGAAACGGAGGCAAAGGGGACAAGTCACCTGTCCCAGGGCACACAGCCACGGACGTGCTGGCGAGAAGGGCTGGTGCCAGGCGCTCAGGCACGCTGCCCGCTCGCCATCTCAGGGAAGCTCTGGCGGCTGGCTCGCCTACCCCCTGCAGGAATACAGCCATCGTCCTTCCCACTGGAGGTGGCGGCACAGGGCAAAGTGCAGAAGGGAGGACCGGCCCCAGGGGCAGGGCAACCCCAGCCTGCCGTTCCGGATACAGGACACCACCCCCACTAGCCAGGGGCTCCGCTCAGCTGGCCGGAGCCCCTGCCCAGGTGCCCTGGCGTCGGGGCTCACCGGGCCTCCTCTACCACCTCCCGGCTCGGCCCACACCTCCTTGGGTCAGGAGCCAGCCCCTAGCAGAGGTGAGGCGGAGGCGAGCGAGGCCTGCCTGCCCGAGGAGGCTCCTGTTTCTGAGAAGGGGCAAAAGCCATGTTTGCAGACCCTGTTACGTCAGGACTCTGGGGTCAGACCAGCTGGCCACTGACATCGTGTACCCCGACCCCCAGTCACAGCCACTGGGGGCTCTCTCCAGGGACTCCGCAAGCAGTCAGCCTCCAAGCTCCCCCGGACTTGCTCCTCTGAGCCCCACGAAGAAAGGGACCCCCAATCATGCCACATATGTTATTTCACTGATTCGTTTTATAAGCCCTCTGAGGCAAACGTGAAAAACCCCCATTTACAGATGGGGGAACCAGAGCTCAGAGGCAGGAGAAGAAACGTGCCCGATGACACAGGGAGGGAGTGATGGACCCCGGTAATGATCCGAGCCAGCCAGACTCCATGCCCTGTGCTCTCTGGGTCCTACCTCACCTGCCCAGCCCCCCAAGGCGTCAGAACCCCAGATTGGGCCCCAGTACCACCCCGAGAGGTAAGCAGACCCTAGACGGGGGTCTAGCAGAATGGTCCTGCTCCACAGGGAGTCAGAGAGGAGGGGGTGAGGTCTGGGGGCTCTACCCCTCGCACAACGCCCAGAGCCCAGGATGCCTCGGACCCACCACGGAGACCTGGGCCGGCTTCCTGGCTGGAGCCTCCCTGGGACTCCGTAACGAGGCCCGTCCCAGGAACACTGAGCACCGCTGCTCATCCCCCACACCCCATCCGCCCTCCCAGACTGCCTGTGGCGGGTGGGAAGGGAGGCGCGGGCAGAGGTGCGGTGTCCACGGACAGCAGCACCGCACCCCAGCGGTTCTGTGTGATGTCAGAGGCGCCTGCAACACCCCGAAGCCTGGGGCCCTGCGAGCCCAAACCTGACTGCGTCCAGGACACTCCCCGAGACGGGACACGAAGGCCCCAGACAGTTTCCTAGGCAGCGGGATGCTGAGAAGCTACGGGACAGGAGAGCCAGTGCTACCTCTGTGCGCCGACCATGGGACTGTTACAGACAAGTCCCCAGTCAGGTCAGGCAAGGCCCTGGGCATCAGGGGCCACCACGGTGCCCGTGGTGTGGAAACAGCAGTGCAAGTGTTCCTGAGGCCTCCTGGTGCAACGTGCCAGGGGTGGATGGGCTCGCCTGGGCTCTCTGGAAGTTTCCTCCCACCTCCGATGTGCCGTCTACCCGGGGCCAGGACCCAGAATCCTGTCTCCTCAGTCTGCTGTGTGGCCACCGTGGCCACAGGAAGTACCAGGTAGCTCCAAATGGGAAAGATAGTGAATTCAACACCACTGCGGTAGGACGGTTATCGATACCTTTGGATGGTACCCAGGAGTGGTCCCAGAGCAGGATGGGCAGCCTCTGCTGCTCCTGCTGCCCCCATTAGGGGGAACCCCACCCCGCCTTCCCTAATGCTTCCCATGGCCAGAAAATGGCCTGCCTTGCAGCCTGAGCTCCTGATTTGAAACTGCTGTATTGTGGGACTGTGGAATAAGGCTGAATGACCTTCAGCCATCAGTGCCCCTCTGCTGTCTGGTTTCAGTAATGGTCACCCCCTCTTACATGCACCACTGGACCAGGCGTGGACCCCTCCCCATCTGTACAGGGCTGTGCACAGAGCAGGTGCCCAGGCTCCAGGCTTTGGATCTGGTCAAGCAGGTAGGACTCACGACCCCTGTGCTTGGGGCAGAACTCTCCCGGGGCAGCAGGCCATGCCCAGACACCCATCAATCCTGTGACACAGCCACAGACTTCACCAACACCCAAACGCATGACCTCACCGCGGCCTCTCAGCACCCTCCCCCCATTTCACAGATGGGTTCACTGAGGCCAAATGAGGCCCATCTCCAACGTCACTCAGCAGTCAAGAGAAGGGCCAGGGCTAGAAGCCAGGCCCCCAAGCCTGAACCTGCCTCGCTGGGCTGCCCCCACACAGCGGGCTCATGGTCAAGGCTGGTTGGATGAGTCCCAGGGGAGGACCTGTGGGCCCGGCACCGTGACTCAGCTGATGAATGCAGCGATAAACACGTTTGCCTTCCCCACTGCCCCAACCTGCCTCACATGGCTTCCGTTCCTGCCGATGAGCGGACCTGGGGCGGGTGGCCAGGCTGCCTGGGCGTGTGCAGAGAACATCACCTGTCCCCCGCCCCTGCCAGGCCTTGCCCAGGGGCCTCCGTCCACCTCTGGTTCCCACACTGAACTCCAAGTCTACCTCCTCCAAGCAGCCTGCCCTGACCACCCCCACAGATGACCCCTCAGGTAGCTAGGGCTCCCTCAGGTCCCCAGAGGAATACTGATGATGGAGGACTGTGAATGCTCCCCCCAGCCCCAAATGCCCCAGGGCCACCTTCACCCTTCCCAGGACAAGATCTCTCCACAACCACAGGGGCTGAAGAAGGGAAGGGAGGCGCCTTGAGCAGACGGGGGAACCGAGGTGCAGAGGGGTAATGGCGTGCCCCCGGCCCTACCGTCTCCATGAGGAAGGCCAGGTGTCCTGGCTGCGCTTCTGTGTACGAGGAGGACCTTGCACAGACTCCCGAAGCCAGCGATGGAGAGTGTCAGAGCCTCACTTAGAAAGGGAGGGCAAGAGGAGGGCAGTTTCCTGGCCGCTGAGAGGAAGTTGTAGACGGGTGCTGACCAGGTCTCCCGAGAAACACTCAGACGGCAGCCTAACCCGCAGGGAAGCCCAATGGGGACATCGAGTCGAGATGTGCAGGCAAAGCCCCGCGGTAGCTGCAACCTATGCTTCAGGCCCGGGGCCACCACCCCATACCTGAGTGCCTCCCCCCCTCCCTCTCTGAGCAGTTTTTCCCAGGCTGAACCTCGAGGAGGAGCGGCCTCTACATATAATTAGGCAGCCCACAGAGCCATAAATGCCAGGAGAAGGACCCTCAAGGGGCTCCAGGGGCAGGAGTGGGGGACACAGCTGGAAGCCTCCGAGTGCACGAGTCACCAGGAAACATGGCTGTCAGAGGACTGCCTCCCCTCTCCGGACCTGATGGTCCCGGGCCCCGAGACAGCCTACGACACTCCCCTTCCTCGATGAGCCTGCCTCCGAACACTTGTGGTCCCCAGCAGGCCTGTGGGCTCCCCAACCCTTCACAGCCTGACAGGCAGCAGGACCCTTTCCAGGGGAAGCTTAGGCCACCCCACGTCACCCCCACTCTGAACCCCACAGCACCAGGCGCAGGACAGCTGACTCAGTGCCCCTGTCTCGGGCCTGGAAATGGAGGGGACCTTCTAGTACCAACCCCCCACCCAATGCAAGCTTCCTGAGGACAGAGAGCACCGGTGCTATCACACCTATAACCCGAGCGGCCTTCGGGGCCGTGGCAGGGTCCCCTCCTGTCCTCCGACCCGGAAGGAGCACAGTGGCTAAAGTGACCCTGAGCCTTGCCTCTTGCGGCCTCATCTCCACAGCTTGTGCCCCAAACAAGCCTCCCGTCCAGTGGCAAGGGACAGATCTGTTGTCAGGGCGCTCGGGGCCAGCTCAGAGAGAGGTTCCAGAATGCACACTCCCTTCCCAAGCCCAACCTCTGCCGGAGCACTGAGAGGGAAATGACACCGTGCTGAGTCTGCTCCAGGGGGCAGGTCCTGGCGCCAAAAGCCCTCTTTCCACAGACTCCCCATAATCCCATCCCTCTCTCTAGACACACTTAGGCAGGCCCTGGGGGTGGGGGTGGTTTTCAACCCAAGACTTCCAAAATTGGTTGTTGAAGAAAAGGAAAGAACCAGGAAGTAGTCTGTTCGGTAAAAATACCAGGGTTCTGGGCTAGAATTCATCTAATGACCATTCCTCCCGACGCCGCTCCCACAGAACCTGGCACTGGAGGGGCCGGGAGGCGGAGCACAGCGCAGGAGCCAGGAGTCCTGGGTCTGGTAACCCGACTTGTGCCACGGTGCCCGCCTCCCAGGCTTCAGAAAAGGATCGACTCATTCTGCAATGTTTCCCAGCACCCCCAATGAAAGACGGCTCAGGCTGGCTGCTGCCCTGAGGGCCAAACTCAGGGTACGCTTCAAACATGGAGACAGTAGGCACCCCAATCAGGCCTCTTCCCCCTGGCCCTGATGCACACTCCTCGTGATACCCCTGTCTCCTGACAGGGACTTCCTGGGAAGAGGTCTCACCTGACCCTAAATGACCATCAGGTGAAGCCAACCCAAGCCGAGGATGGTGCCTAAATCCTGGGTTTGCCGAAAGGCACAGTTCAGGCCACCTCAGCCATGGTGCTTCGGATGGAACAGCAAATACCCATCAGGGTGTTGCAGGCTTCAGCCAAGCCAGCCTGTATGCCGGACTTCACAGGGGAAACCTGACAGACCATCCATGTATTTATGCACACACACACACACACACACACAGGCTCAGCTCTACAGGCTTCACGCACAAAATGGGGGCAATGACAGAGATCGTAAAGGTCTGGGGTAAAAATTAAATAAGAATGTAGGAAAAGCACCGAGCACTCAATGAAAGGTTAACTAACGCTAATGAGATGGACAGCTAACTTTCCTCTGGCACTTACATTACCAAACACTTCCACGGATTCATTATGAAATGAATACGCAAATGACAGAATGGGGACAGGGAGAACAGGTATGTTATCTGCTTTACACACAACATCAAGACTTGAAAGTGAAGGGACTCGCCCAGGATGATGTAAATTAGTGGCAGAGTTGAGACACGGTCCTGGGGCTCTATTTAACCTAAAGCTATTTCTGGCCTGCCAAACAGTATGGTGCACTAAGACGGGTGTGCTACAATGCAAAGAAACATGGAGATGGCACCCCAGCTAAGTTCAAGGCCCTTGCCAATCAGATTTTAGAGAGTTAGCTTCCCTGGGTCCAGGCTGCCTATGACTGGAAAGTCACTTACGACTCAAGCCAGGTAGAGGGACGTGGGGTCATTGGGTGCTTCAACCCAAAGGTCATTCACATCTGTTCACCGAGGGAGCCCGGAAGCACCTCCCTTGACAGCCTCTTTGTTGTTCTAGGTACCAGGAGGGACACTGTCCCAGCTGAGGTCTATGAAGGCACCAGATCCACATGTCACAGAACATGAACATTACGCACAGGCAAGACCCTTACTCAGAGCTGAAAACTCTTATGCCAGATATAACTCTAGCACGTCTGGTTGGTTTCTTAGTACTGCTGGAGAAAAGTGCCAATGAGAGCTGAACTGAAAAGCTGCTAACTACACTTAGGCACACCCATGTTGGCTGCTATCAGACAAGGGGGGAAAAGAACCAACCACAGTTCGAAATGCGGTAACCTGGGGGCACTGAGCACAGGGCCCAAAGTTCTTGCAGCTCAAAAAACCCAGGAGCCACACTTGTAACCTAACACGGTGCAGACAAAGAGGACCCCGGCATCCTGAGAGTCAATTAGGCTTAGTATTCTTCTGTCAATACGAGAAGGGAAGTCAGTACTTCAGGGAGCCCTGCCCCAAGGAAGACTACTTTGGAGGGGAATATGGATTCTTAGCGCCCAGGGAAAAAAGCTTCATTCCCAAGGGATTTCAGATTCCCAAATTCTGTAGAAAAGATTCCTCTATAAAATATCCCTAAATTAAGGCTTTTCACTAATTCTTTCCAGGCCCCTCTCCTTTCCCATCCATCTCCCCACCCATCTGGGTTAATGAGGTTTTATTGGAACCCACCATGAGCCACAGGTAGAAGCTTAAACCGGCTCCACCCTCCCAGTGAGCAGCAGCCAGGCGTGACATCAGCTCTGGAAGGCTCTGCGCCGGGCAGAGGCAGTTAGCGCCTCCCCTGCCCCCACCCACTCAGCCGGGCCGTCGGGAAAAGTCTCTACTAGCCCCCATAATTAAGGCAAAAGGAGATTTTGTACCTTTCCAGAAAGAAGAGGAAAATGGCAAATAACTATCCCAGAACAAGCCACTTTTCTTGCAGGGCAGAAACACACACACACACACACACACACACACACAACACACACACACACACACACACACACACACACAGAGAGAGAGAGAGAGAGAGAGAGAGAGAGAGAGAGAGAGAGAGAGAAACCTTTTTAGACAAACCTGTTCTCTTCTCTTGGGAGTGGTTTTGAGCAGCCTCGGGCCCTAGCAGCCTTCCCGAGCCCATTCAAAGTCAGGCGCCCAGGGATCACACCCTACCTCACAGGTCCCCAGGGGGCTTCTGACCTGCTTCCCACTGGGGCCAACACGAACCCTCAGAGAGCCAGATCTCCACGACATGTGCACACCTTTCCATTTTAGGCAAATCCTACCCCCTCGTTCTTTTTGGGAGCAGGCAGAGAGCACTGAGAAGGCACTTATGCCATTTAACCAAACCTGGACATCCACTGTTAAGAGGGAAAGGGCAGGGCTAGAAAGGAGAAACAAACAAACAGAAAAACCTAAACTTTATAAAAGAAAAAAGAAAACCTAGGCTCCAAGCCAGAGTATCTCCCCAAGCTTAGTGCTTTCAGGCTCAGCTCAACCACCTCCTCCAGGAAGCCCTCCCACCACCTCAGCTCTAAGGAGCCCCCCTTCCTCCCTCCTTTCCCCTTGGAGACTCTCTCAACTGCCTCCCCAGCCCAGGGTCTCCATGTGCCAGTCTCTAGGTGAGAAAAAAGTGCCTCATACGCAGCATCTGCCCTTCCCAGAAGGCAGGAAACTGGGAAACTAGTCCAGAGAATCTCAAATCTCATCAGCTTCCCGGTGTGAATATGTTAACGGTCACTCTGGGATGTGACCTCACAGGCATGCCTGCCTCACCCAAGGCAAACAAACCACGGTAGCCGCCACCACCGTTCCTCACGATTCTGGCTGGAAAGGGGGGGGGGGGCATCTTGGCATCCCTGCTGTGGCCCCATCTTGGGTCTGGAGAGAGAGGAGCAGCCAGGTAAGGCCAGGTGGGCAAGGGAAGTAAGCCAAGCACCTGGACTCTTCTCCAGAATATTAACTATAATAAGCTGAGTCCTACAGAAGCCACCACCCTAAAGAGCAGCTCAGAAATCCCATCTGTCCCAGTGACTCCCCAGATCCGCCCCCCTCCACACACACACCCCAACTCATCAGCAACCCAAGAGGCATCTCGGACCCTCTCCTGGACTTCCAAATGCTTTCAAGGACAACAGTCACCTGGGAAGCAGGGAGGGCACTTCACAGAACAAGTTGCAAAACTCCTCACCTGGGCCAGACCCTGTAAAACACCCAAAGTTCTCAACCCGCGTGGCTGAGAGACTTGTCCAGATGCCACAGTACCGGTGGAGGACCCACCCCCAGACGGTGTTCCTTCCCTGTCCACGTGCCTCGCTATGCCAGAGCCCGGGAAGTCCAGCCGTCCAGATGTGTGGCGAGAGGCCGCCACTTCCGGAGGGAAGAGCCCCTAGGTCCGCGCCTCCCGTCTCCATCCCGGGGCACGGCCGACCCTGTCGGCGGAGAGGACCGCGGGCCTCTAGCACCAGGTGTGGGGGCGGGTGGCCGTGGGCACCGAGCGGTCAGCGCTGACACCTGGCGGCCGCACGGGTCCCAGCCCATGTCTGAGTCGGAGCTGCGAGGCGGTTCCCAGGAATGGGCTACAGGGGCCGAGAACAAAGCGCCCCCACTGGGGAAGGCGGGCTAGCGGCCGCCGGCCGGGGCGGGAGATCACTTTCTGGGGACCCTCGGGATGCTCTTTGTCGGCCACATCCCCTCTGGAGGACACCCACCTTTCGCCAAAGGTGGATGCTGGAGTCCCACCCAAAGGCCCCCCCATGTCTCAGGCTCCATCCACACTTGTCCCTCTTTCCTCCGGCTCCACGGGGCGGGCCAAGGGACCCGCCTTCCCTCCGCGCGGCTTCAGCACAAAGCCGGGCCGGGGGAGGGGAAGGGCCATTGCGGGTCCACTTTCGTGGAAGCTGCCCGCCCACCCCGCCATCCCCAGCACCGACAAGCTCCCCTCCGCGGCCGGCACAACTTCAGCCCAGAAGTTGGGTTCCTGAGGCTCTCTGGCGTTCTGGGGCCAACTTCCCGGAACCTCCCGCTGCCAGCTCGGCCCGGCTCCCCTCCGACAGCCAACGGAAAGCTCGAGTGCCCCACCCCCGCCCACCGGGCCGCGTCCCCGCGCAGCCTGGGCCCCGGCTCCACGGCAAACGCGCCCGCCCGCTCCCGCGAGGGCTCCACTGCTCCCAAACTCGCCTCCGCCGAAGGGGCCAGGCGCCCGAGCTCGGCGGGTCTGGTTTGAATTAGGGTCTGCAGGCGGGGCGTTGTGGCCGCGGTCACTGCATCCTCCAGGGTCACCAGCGTGGGGCCCGGCCGCCGCGGTGCCCGGGGTGACGAGGTGGGAGTCAGCGACCCCGGGCGCCGCCACAGGCTGGCGGGCTCCGACGCAAGTGGAGCCGTTTTACATAATTGAGCGCCGGGCCGGGGCACAGGATCCGCTCCGCGGGGCGCCCCGGCCCCCCAGCCCTGAGCGGCAGGACCCGCGCGGCACTCACCGACGGCAAAGGCATTGGGAAGGGAGCGTGGGTTTTGGGGTTCACCGTCGCCAGGCTAGCGCGGGAAGAAGGGAAGTCCCGATTCCCCTCCCCCTCCACGTGCCGCCGCCGGCTTCGGCGGGTCTGCAAGCCCACACTTCCCGCTGCCTCCCAGCCTGGCCCCGGCCGCACTCACCGGGAAGGCCGGCTGCAGGCGCAGCGCCAGCGCGCAGAGCCAGAGCCAGAGCGCCGCGCGCCTCATGCTGCCTGGACCAGCGGCGGGGCTCGGCGGGCTGGCGCGGGTCGGGGCTGCGTGGACTGTAAGGGGCTCGGGAGCCGCTGCGCCGAATGCTCTGCGCTCGGCTCTCTTGGGCGATGCCCGGCGCGCGGCTGCCCTAGGCGAAGGCTGTGGGGTCCGCCGGCTGCAGTCAGCTCTCTACTGCTGAATTCCTCTCGGCTCCGCTCCCGCCCGCACCTCTCCCGCCGAGCTCCGCCTTATAATAAACCCACAGGCCCTTAGCCGTTGCAAAAACTAGCCCCCCACCCCCAGTTCGCCAGGTCTCCGGGCCAGCCCCAGTCCCCACCCCCAGGACCCCGCCCCCTGAACCACCCAGCCCGGCCCCTTGGATCGCCCCACCCCCGGCGCTGCGGCCCCGCCCCCGCCCCGCCCTCCGCGCACCGGGGCAGAGCCTCGCTGGTCTCCCAAGGCTGGGGCCGGGCAGGCAGTACTTCCCGGCGTTTCAGCTCCGCTGCTCCCGGATGGCGGGGGCCACGGAGCACCCCCTTGCGCCCCGGCCCAGGGCCTTGAAGCGCCGTCCCGGAGAGGGGATGGGAATAGACGTGGTTGGTCCTCGACTGCGGGCTCGTCTGCAGCGCCCTCTGGGCGTCGACACCCAGCGCCCTCCAGGTGCGTTGGACTTGCACACCCCCGGCGGGAGCACTTTCGGCGGCTGTGCGGGGCCCAGAGGTGATGGGCCCTTAAACCGATGGATCTCTCCCCCGCCTGCGGACGGGGGCGCCCCACCCCGCGCTCCCCGCCCCCAGCACAGCTTCCCTCCGCGCTCGCGTTCTGCCGGCACTCTCACAAAGTGCTGGGGACTCCGGGCCGTACTTTAAACATCTGGACACGCTCAGGAGGAGCTGTAAAAAAATGAGTTTTCGGTGTCTTTCCGTGAAAGGCAATGCCCTCTCTCTTCCTCCTCTGAGCTAAAAGGAAAAACAACCGGCTTTGTTCCCAGGTGACCTCTGGCTGGCAGATCTAAGAGGCACCCCTTGACTTTCGGCTGCTTCGTGATTCCGTGAGAGGCCCTGGATGTCAGTGTTTACGTCACCCATCAGGCACCGTGCAAAAGGCTAGGGAAGGCCTGCGGATATAAGGCAAACGGCCTGGAGAGAAGATGGGGAAAACCACCTGGCCCTGCCTGCAGTCTAGCAGGCAGGAGACATGGTGCCAAATGACCTTCGGCCCTGGAGACCAAAGATGGCGTTCTCCCCTCTCCAGGCAGAGGAGGACCGGCCTCCGGTCGCCTGAACTCGGAACCAAGGTCTCCTGAGGTTTCCTGGCTTCTTAGGCAGTCTCCAGTGTCTCTGTTTAAAAGGGATTAAACATTCCTGGGTCCTGGGTTATGCAGGAAGGGACAATTGGCGGTGGGCCCCTGGATTCTCTCCCTCTCACCTGTAACCCCATCTCAAGCCACACTCCTCCACCAGAGCACTAAAAGTGATGACCCCCAAACAGCACTCAGCCCTGGTTTTGCCCCTACTGCCTGAACACCTATTTGACCTCAGGGAGCTCTCCATTTTGGGGTCTCAGTTTTCCCTGGTCTGTCAATGGGGTTCTTGGGGCCTGATGTGAGGTGTCTGAGCACCTTGGTTTATCGGATTATTGAACATCATGGCAGTAGCAGACCTGGCCCATCCAGACGGAGCTCATGGAGTCCTGGTGGGTTAAAAAGTTTTGCTGTAAAAGACCATGAGTGTGCGTCAGGGGGCTGGCTCCACTGTCTGAGGTTAGCTCTCTGGGCCTTCCAACTCAATATGGAGGAAAGGGGTCAGTTTGGAATCTCGTCTTTCTTTGCTGCAAAAACAATTGAAGTCGGAGGGTTTGGCAAGTCTTCTCGTATTATGAAAATCACCAGTGTAGTGTTTCTTTCAAACAGTAAGATTGTCCCAGATCCGTTATGTATTTCTTTGGGCAGATTAGGAAGAGGGGGCCCAAAGGAGGACGCTGCACAGAGAAGGGAGGTGAGGGTCGGGGCTTTCTTTACCCAGCTGACCCCTCGCCTGCTTTCTTTTGCTCCCAGCCCAAATTCTGCAAAAAAAAAAAGTTTCTCCTAGAAGCTTTCTTGGGGTCCCACTCTTCAGACCCCTACAGCCCTGTGGAATGCCACCATGACATCAGCCCATATGTACTGTTGTGGTCAGGTCCTGTCTACATTCAGCAGCCTCTTCCTTGGGACTCCCCCCACCCACACACACACACCTTAGTAGATCCAACAACTAAAGGGTTATTGTCTGGCTGGGCAGGGGGCCTCTAGCTTCCCCTCTGGGGCACTAAGGCAGGGCCTCCATCCTGATTTGCATTCCTAGCACAGGTAATTAAGTATTTTCAATACTATCCCTGGGGAATCTGTAACTGCCTTGCAGGCTGCTTCCTTTTCCTAGAGGGCAGGGCCAGTGTCTCCTCCTCTCATTTCTCTCATTCTTCACCTGGACACACAGGCAGGGCTTTATTCCGGGAGAAATGCATGCCATTGCCACTGGGGTGACACGTGGAGGAGAGCAGGCAGGAAGAGGCCAGCAGCTGTGTGTGTGGGACCTTGGGAACAGCTTGCCCTTTCGTTGCTTTAGGCACCTAAATGCCACAGGAATCCTCTGGGCAAGTTGACAGCTATCAAAACTTAAAATCCATTTATCTTTTAACCCAGAAATTATGTTTCCCAGCAAATGTACTATTCAAAAGTATTTTTTAACCTGTGTCCAAAGAGGCATGTTTAAATGATAATAAAGGAAAAGTGAAATAAATACGAATATTCCCATACTGTGGAATACAACACTTTTTAAAATGAAGGAGATTGTTAAGTCCTACATGAAATGTTTTTCTTTTTTTTAAATTTATTTTTATCGTTAGACTTATTGGGGTGACATCTATTAGCAAGGATTACATAGGTTTCAGGCATGCAGTTCTACAGTGCATTGTCAACTTGTTGTATAATAAGTTCACCACCTAATGTGACTTCTCTTTCCATCACCTTATATTTAGCTTCCCCCCTCTCCTCTCCCACCCCCTCCCCTTTCTCCCCTCCCTAACCCACTCGTCCCCAAATAAACATTGAACTATTGATTGTGTCCATGGGTTGTTTGTTTGTTCATTTCTTTTATCTTTGTTGCTTTCAGTTTTATATTCCGCGTATGAGTGAAGTCATACAGTTTTTTTTAATGTTTTTCAAAACCTATTTTTAGGTTTAAAAAAGCAAGTTAAAAAATGATCTACGGATAGCATGATGAAAATTTTCTTGAAACAAAACAGTGTGTAGCGTACATAGACCCTGTATGTAAAAAGAAGTCTAGCAGAGGAAAATAGGGAGTGACAGTGAAGAAATCATTTTACTCTATTCTTCAATGTTTATAATGAGAATATATAACTGGTTTAATTTTTCAATAAGAAGTTAGTTTTTGAATCAGTAAAGATGCTTTCAACCTCAACTAATAGCTTCCCTTCAAACAGCTTGGTTAATAGGACAATTGCACGAACCGGTACCTGCATCACCCGCTGTACCACCACCCACCACCTCCACAGCTCGGGCCGAAGCCCCGCCCACTCCCAGCTCAGCCTCCCGGAGTGGCTCCATCCTCAGCGGGCCGGCAAGATGGCGGCATTGCTTCCAGCCATCACAACTAGCAAAGGCATGTTCAGAAACCAGGCCACCTTCTCCTAGAGTCTGTCTTAGGAGTGAGCCCCACCGCTGTAGACAGACAGACGGACACACACACTCACATACACACTCACACACACACACACACACACACACACACACTCACACCCCTTTTCCCACCGCACTGGCCCACAGAGGGTCATGATACCTTCATGAAGCCATCACTGAATGTAGATTAAACTTCTAGGGCAGTGGTTCCCAACCATGTTTCACTTGTGTACCCCTTTTAAACTGATTTCTATCAATTGTAACCCTTGTTTTTAAAACAGCTGTTTTTAAATACTGACACTTTTGTTCAGGGCCTATCTTAATGTAAAATAGTGGAAATGAGGTAATAAGTTAGGAAAGAAAAATTTTTACACTAAAAGTACAAAGCACAGATTTAAGTTTATAATATTCCTAACAGTTAAATCTTGATAATGATGATCAAGTATGTAAACATTAATGAAGAAACTACTTGAAAAAAAATCATGATTAAAGACAATGCACTTATTATTACTCAGTAACTAAACCGATCGAACAGTCTGGCTACAGTTGTAGAGGGTCTAGAAACATCGCAAGTGATTGTAATTGTAATAATTGGCAGAAGAGTGTTTTGGAGGAAGGGCTCATAGCCATGCCCTCACCGAGTATCATTTGCTAACGTGATCTAATTTTGAAGTGCCTCCATTAAGGGTTTTTTCACCATTACTGATTATTTTTCACATACCTCTGAACTGCCCAGCCCATACCCGCTGGGGTACGCATACCACCGCTTGGGAACCCACATTCTAGGGCTTTGAATGTCGGGGAGCCACTGCTACATCCACTAAATACAGGGGCTGGCAGAAGTAACAGCCTTTCTAATGAGCTGGTCATCTGAACCAAATCTTTTATTACAACATCATAAGCATGTAATTCTTTAACATAACAATATTTTAACTACTTAGAAAAGGGCATTACTTCTACTGGTCCCTGCATTTTGACTTCTTAAAAGAGTATCAGCTGCACCGAAGGGCATTCTTCTTCAAGATGATACAAAACAGAATTTTTTTTCATCCAACTTCTGCCCATCATGAAACACTTTTAAAGATCATTCATTTTTTTTAATTACCATCTCAAACATATAATAAACAATAACGTTCCTCAAAAAAATAAAAAATAGAATTACCATATAATGTAGGAATGCCCAAAAGAATTGAAAACAGGGACTTGAACAGAAATTTGTTCACTCACGTTCATAGCAGCATCATTCACAGTAACTGAAAGGTGGAAGTAACCCAAGTGTCCGTGGGCAGATGGGTGAATAAACAAAATGTGGGCCACACAGACAATGGGATGTTAGTCACCCCTAAGAAGGAAGGCCATCCTGTCCCCTGCTACAACACTGATGAGCCTGGAAGACTTCATGCTAAGTGAAATAAACCACCATAAAAGGGCAACGCAGGGTGATTCCACTTACAGGGGACCTCCAGAGCAGGCAAACTCACAGAGACAGAAAGCAGATCGGTTTTTGCCAGGGATTGGAAGTGGGGAAATGAGGCATTATGTTTAAAGGTGTGGAGTTTCAGTTTGGGAAGATCAAAAAGTTCTGGATATGGATGGTGGTCATTGTTATGCCACAATGTGAATGTAGGTAATACCACTAAACTGTATCCTTAAATCATTAAAACGGTAAATTGTATGCAGATTTTACCCCCAAATGCAAAGAAAAACCACCTTTCAATTGCAATCCTAAAGAAATAATCTAATAAACTAACTGACTACCACTTAGTGTATCAAAAGTTAGCATGTCTGTTTTCTTTTTATTGATTGTTCATGAAATACTAGATTCCATTTTCTCCTCAATTTATGTTTTGAGATTTATCCGTGTTCATACATGTGGCTCTGGGTCATTTAACTTAATTGCTGTCTTATAATTCAATGCACACGGACACCACGGTTTCTTAATCCCTGGACATGGGTTGGTCCCGGTTTCCCAGCATTG
The DNA here is from genome assembly GCA_004026885.1 of Lyroderma lyra. NCBI lineage: Eukaryota > Metazoa > Chordata > Mammalia > Chiroptera > Megadermatidae > Lyroderma > Lyroderma lyra. The sequence continues at coordinate 48,257 of PVJL010003082.1, forward strand.
CACAGAGGCTGCGCTTAACTTTCGTTCGTGTCTCCTTGAGTGCGTGTGAGTCTGTGTAGAGGTGGCTACGGCCCCTGGGTTAGGGCGGGCTGATAAATGTGGCCCCGCTGTCGTATTTTTTGTTACATTATACGGACCTGGATAGAACCGGTTCTGTGCAGTCACGTGGTCTCTCCCCTCCGTCACCCTTGACCTTGCACACACAGGCTCTGACATTTCTCACCCAGGGCACACCGGCATGGGAGCGTGTTCACACCACGTGCCGTTACTGAATTCTTAACAGCCGGCCAAGTTCCTCCCATTGAAAGTCACAGACGACCCGAGGCCGTTGGTGGCGGTCAGCGCGCTGATGTGAGGGCAGCGAGGCGCCGGGTGAGCGGTTCATCGGTGATGAAGAACCAAGTCTGCAGCGAGGGCGCGGCTTCAAACACAGAACGAGGAGTTCCCTGGCGGCGTAGTGGCTTAAGGCTGCGGCCTGGGTTCGAGTCCCAGCCAGGGAACGACCCACATACTACAAAAAAACCCCAAACAAACCAAAAAACAAAAAACCCCGATTTTCTAAAGGACGGACTTCAAAAACTGGTGCAGCGTTGGCGGAAGTGTGTGGGGGTTTTGTAGAAAAATAATTGTGCAGCTTTTAAAACGAATGAGGTAGGTGTATTTCCTTTTAGATTTCATTAAAATACCTTTTCCTGTTCATTTTCTGTTTAGGTCGGGGCAAAGCGTATCAGGCCGCCCTGGTAGGTCCAAGTGTCCGTAGCTTTCTTAGGCATCGCTTGAAGCAGTTTCCCCAAACCAAGTGCTTCCCGGAATGACAGCCATTTTCACTCCCGGCGCTGCTGTAAGAGGTCCCATTTCTCGACACCTTCTGTATGACTTGGCATTGATGGGACCTGTCAGCCTTTGCCAATCTGATGCAGGTGAAATGGCATCTCATTGCCATCTGCTTTGGCGGGGCCCTCCCATTAATGAAGTATTCTGCCGAAGCCTTTTGTGGCCCACTGCTTGGGCAGGCACTTTCCGTGGCTTCCCACATCCGTTTTCCTCCCCCTTTTCGGGAAAAGGACTCCGAAATTTCTGCTGGGCTCATGGCCACTCCAAATAGAGATCAGCTTTCCCAGCAACCTTTACAGCTACGTGTGGCCACGTGGTAAGGGTCTAGCCAATGGGACATCAGCAGAAGTCGCGTACAGAACTTCAGGGAGGTGTCACAGGAGGGAGGAGGGCCCTCCGCCTTCCCTGTTCTCCTTCCTCCTGGCTGGAATGCAGACAGGACTGCAGCTGAAGCACTCGTCTGGACCATGAGGTGAACTTGGGGACAGAGGCCATGCATGGTGTCAGAACGCAGACTGCCCACCCAGATACGTGCATGGTGGAGGAATAGCTTCTGCTTTGCTTCAGACACTGTTATCCTGGCTTTTCCAGCCCTGGCCAGCGAATCTAACCCTAATAATACACCGATCAATTCCGGGTTCTACACAGGACCCTGGGAGGGCCGGGGGGACAGTTTTGCCTGGGGAGGAAGGAGAGAAGAATGTCTCTGAAGAGGCCACCATAAGTGCCTCTAAGAGGTGACCCAGCCAGTTTCTCCGTCCTGGACTGTGTGTTAAATCCTGGATTTGACTCCAGGGATGTAACAACCTCTGTCCCCCCAAAACAAGAAGGATCTTGTTTGAGAGAGGAGGTGTTCTCAGAGTCTGAAGCCCGTGTCAGCCCTCTGATCCTCTCCGTTCCTCCCCGACCTCCGTGGGGCTCTGCAGCCCGTCTCCCACGCTTGCTGCGGGGCTGGGCTTGTGTCCCCTGCGCGACATGAAGAACTGAGGGCCGTGGAAGTCTCTTTGTTTTATTTTAAGCACCTTACATGTTCGTTCTCATAGATGTGGAGAACTGCTAACTACCTATTGCCTTGTTGCCACTTTTGTGCTCAAGTAGCTCTGAAACCACAGGTGATGGGGTTATTGCGAGTGTACTGGACTTGACACCCCCGCACCGTGACTCATCTGCCCTCTGTCCATCTCTCTTCTGTGTTGTCCTCGCCTTCTTAGTTGCCTCTAATGTCTACTAGAACATCAGCAGGGCCGAGAGAATACATGTATCCTTTGTAAATGTCATTGGAATTTACACATTCAAATCAGAGTATTTGCCTCCCCAGTGTGGTCCCCCTGGGAGACGGTGCTTATCACCCTATATACCGCCCATCCCGTCACCCTGGATCACTTTCCTTTGTTTTTCTTTTTTTTTTTTTTTTTTCCCGGAGGTGCGTACAGTGTAGTTCACTCCTTTGAAAACTGTGTCCAGCGCTGCAGTGTTGCCCCACTCCGGGAAGCGGCGCCCCCAGAGCCTTCCAGCTAAGCTGTGGGCCGGGGAGTCGTGCTGCAGGAGCTCCGGCAGCTCCCCGCCTGGACGGGGCTCCTGGGCGATGCAGCCGTGTGACAGCCGCGCAAGGACACACCGGGACCAGCCCCTGGCCGGATGCTGGAGGGACAGAAGGGAAAACAAGGTTCTCGATGGAGTTTGAGGAGGCCACACTCTGCAGGGAGAAAGCAGATAGAAACGATCATTAGAAAACAAACGCGTGTGTGTCACAGCAGCCTGCAGCTGGAGGAAACGATGGATTCACAATGCAAAGAAAAGGTTCCGAAAGCTTTCCAGGATGAGAGAGGGGTTGGGGCGTGGGGAGAAGCTGTTAGAGCCTGTCCTTAGAGGAAGAAAAGGGATTTTGGCAGTATATTAGTTTCCTGTGGCTCCTGTAACACATGACTACAAATTTGGTGGTTTAAAGTAACACCAATTTGTTCTTACTGTTCTAAAGGCCCGAAGTCCCCTGCACTCCCTCTAAATCAGTGGTTCTCAACCCCCCTAATGCCGTGACCCTGTAATTCAGTTCCTCATGTCGTGGGGACCCCCATAAAATTATTTCTGTTGTTCCTTCATAACTGTCATGTTGCTCCTGTTATGAATCGTCATGTAAATATCTGATACGTGTTTTCCGATGGTCTTAGCTTGACCCCTGTGAAAGGGTCGTTCACCCCCAAAGGGGTCGCGTTCACCCCCAAAGGGGTCGCGTTCACCCCCAAAGGGGTCACGCCCCACAGGTCGAGAACCGCTGCCCTAGAGGCTCTGCGGCAGAGGCTCTTCCTTAACCTCCTCCAGCTTCTGGTGGCTGCCAGCATTTCTTGGCTTGTGGCCACATCGCACCCATCTCAGAGCCAGCATCTTCAAATCTTTCCCTGCTCTACCCTCACATGGCCGTCTCTTCCCTGTGATAAAGCCCTGCTTGGCCTCCCTCTTACGAGGATACAGGTGATTGCATTTAACGCCCACCTGGGAAGCCCAGGCTGCTCTCCCCATCTCAGAATGCTCACCTGAGTCACATCTGCAGATCTGCAAAGCCCCCTCTCCCCGAATATTTTTGTGCCATGGAAAGAAACATTCACAAGTCCCAGGGATGTGGACATGGTTATTTGGGGGCGGGGGGCATTATTCAGCAGCGGCCATTCCAGGTGGGGAACCCAGCAGAGAAGCAAGAAAGCCCTTCAGAATGTTCAGGAACTGGAAGGAGTCTGCAGTGGCCTGGAGGGGCCAGAGGACAGGCCTTCTGGCCAGAGCTGGGTCACAGCGAGACAGCAGTGCGGCCTTGTGTGCTGTTGAGGGGCTTAGGCGAGAGAGGTTCCTGACCTTCCAGAGCAGAGGAGGGACTCCATCAGGTCTGCGTGTTAGAAGGACCCTCTCTGCCATTGCAGGGAGCTAGGCTGCCCGTGGGTACACAGGGGACGCCAGCAGAGAGGGAGGACAAAGCCCATCTTGAGGGGGTCGCTGGCGGTGAAGAGGGGGCGATGAGCAGCACTGAAAAATATGGGGAGGTGTATAATGCAGTAAGACCCGGAGAGGGGTGAGGGGGAGAGGGATGAGGGAGAGGAAGCGTGTGGTTTTTGAAAATCAGGGTGATACCTTTCCATCTGGTTTATGTTAATAGCCTCCGACGGGCCAAATCACGGTGTAGGGGCCGCTGGGGCCCGGGCAGCTCTGGGCACTGACGTCATGGGGTGAACCCCACCCTGTGCTTCCTGACTCAGTTCTGGGCCACCTCCGAGCGGCCGTCCTCAGAGACTCCGAGGGCAAGCTCTCCCGAAGGCAGGTGCGCCCACCCGGCCGCGCCCTCCCAGGTGAAATCAGAGCAATTCACCCTGAGCCTCTCGCTTGGGTGGGGCCGCCGCCCGCTGGCCCACACGAGCCAGCGCCACGCCGCCCTGGCCGCCCAGCGGGTGGCGGAGAAGCCCGGGGCTGTGTGACTCAGCCCCGCGGTGGGAAGGGCTGCGGTGCCGCGCTCCCTGTGAGCTGGGAGGCTGCCGGCACCGTCACGCCCTCCTCCGCCAGCCGGGGTGTGCAATTTCCTCCTGCCAGTCCTTAGCAAGCCTGTGACCTTGAGCGAGTCCCTTAACCCCTCTGTGCTTTAATTTGTACCTCTTGAACTGGGGGAGAGAGCAGCACCTCCCTCGGAGAGTCGATGTGAGGATTAAAGGAGGAAAGCAAAGAGCTGACACAGTGCCAGGCACACAGGTAAATGCCACCTTCACGTTAACGATGCTGAAGATGGCGACAGTGGGACTGTGGGAGGCAGGTAGACTTGGGTTTGAACCTCAGCTTTACAGCCCTCTCCCCATTGCACCTGGACCAAGTTCCTTAAGCATTCTGGACTCAGGTGTGTGAAAAGAAGTGGGACAGGGCAACGACACTCAGCACCCTCCCCGGCACCAGACCAGGTTAGCAGAAGTAATCATTAGGGAAGTTAGGCATTTTGAAGCCCCCTCGGGGACATTCTGCGGTGGGCTCTGAAGACATTCCTGAGGTCACAGCAGCCAAGCTGTAGAAAGCAAGGTGTCAGGTAGGTGCAGGTACCGTGTGTAGCGCGCGTGCGTGTACACTCACACACATACAGGTGACCTCACCTCCAGACCTAGGACACATATGCAAATTCACTCCACAGACAGGAGACTGCATTCTATTACAGAGACTGTATTAGGCAGAGGTCGCAATCTGGTAGCCCCCAGGACTGCGTGTGGCCCACAGAAGTTTACCCTCACGGTGTTTATAAAAGGAGATTTCCGTGAGGGAATTGCGCGTAAGAATCCGGATTTCTGATTTTCTGGCAGAATCAGAAGAGCTAGCAACGCTGGGCCCATATCCCTTCATGGCAAGGACCAGCTGCAGCCACAGTCATGAAGTGTGTGCATTTCTAGTTCATCCCCCACTTCCCGGGCCTGCGGGTGTGTGTGTGTGTGTGTGGAGTCCCGAGTTCCAGAGCCCCTGAACAGCCATCACATGTTTTGGGTCTGGCATCAGACTGGCCTTGAACTCTGGCCCTGCCTTCCTGGACAAGCCATACAACGTCTCTAAGCCCCAATTGATCTGTGAAATGGGTGTAACAATAGTACTTGCTCATACAGCCGTCTGGAGGGGGAAATGAGATGATACAAAAGCGCTTAATAAGCATTCTGCACCTCCCGGCTTCTGCTTATTAATAAGCATTCTGCACCTCCCGGCTCCTGCTTATTGCTTCTGGTACCAGCCCGTGATTTCGGGATCAAAGCTGACCCCTACCAGCTGAAAGGCCCTGGGGACCACACTGTGGGAACCAGACTCTGTCCCCCGACCTGATGTCTCCACGTGTGTACGTCATGACCACACAGTCTCCCAGTGCACGTACTTTTCAGGCCGAACCAGGAAAAGCGTGTGTTGACATGGAACCCCCACGAACTCTCGTGGTTGCCATGCTCAGTTATTGCCTCATCTTCCTTTTTGGAACGGGGGTATGGAGCGTAGGTGAAGCTTCAGAGCAATTCCTCTAAGCATCAGCACTAAGCTGTGGGGTCCCTGGAGATGTTCTTTGCCCTTGACACCCCCTTCCCCCGCATCTGAGACGGATGCTGTGGCAGACACTCATTCAAGACACTGGGCCCACCGGGAGGCAGGCAGGCAGGCCAGGCAGGTTCAGAGGCGGCTCCTGAAAAGGTAGGAGCCTCAAATGACAAGTAGGTCATGTCTACGTAAAGCGAAAAGGGCCCTCTGGACACGGCACCACGTGAGCGAAAGGGAGATGCTGACAAGTGCCCTGTTTTACTGGAAACCTGACAACTGGGCTTCTGCTGGGCAGGGGGCTAGGGTGGGGCCACGAGGGCCTCGGGCACCAACTCGGGCACCAACTCGGCGGTGGTGGGGAGCCCTCTCTGATGAGAAGGTAATTTCCCTGCACTTCAGCTGGCCAGATTTGCTAAGGAGCTAGCCTAGGAGGGAGGGCCTCCAGCAGCTCACTTTCCCCATCTCGTTGACCCATTCAGTCCGTTAGTTATTCATCATCAAACCTTTCCTTGGAAAAGAGGCTTTGTTGTTGTTTTACGAAGTTCGAAGTTCGTATCTGTTTGTCACATGAAATTTAAACACTACCAAAGCTAATAACAAAATGTGAAAGTTCTTTTTTGTTAAGCCCACTCCTCAGGGGTAACCACTGTTAAAGGTTTCAGAATTTTTCCTGTGCATACACAATGGCATGTGTGTTAGTATTTAGGTTAATGATCTATATTGGGCATATTTCCAATCGACGAGACATTTCACTTTTTAAAAATACAGGAATATATTTATGCTATAAAAATTCAGACGAATACAGAGAGGTAAATGCCACCTCTTCCCCCTCCATTGCCCTCCCCAGTTTGGAGGTTTATTCAAACCTTTTCTTACACGTTTCTACACAAAAATGGTACTTCCACAAACACAACTGTGTGTGTCTTCGAACATCATCTGCAACTTGCCTTTTTGACTTAACGCTGTCTTAGAAACATCAGCATCTGTAACCAGACTCAGCCTGTTGGTTGTTGAGCTGCCATGCTTTGGCTTATACCCGGCTTTATTTAACCACTCCCGTTCTGATGGGCGTTGTTTAAATACTTTGCCATCACAAACAAGGCAGCCAAACTTTCACACAGACATCTTCACACAGCGCACAGATCTTTCTTGGGACAGAAGCAGACCGGCTGCTTTGGTGGAGATTCTAAGATTCTCTGCTAAATTGGTCTTGGAAAGGCGGGACCTTCAAGTGGGCTTGTGTTGAATGCCCATTCCCAGCCAGGCCCTGGCACAGCTCTTGGCTGGTACAAGTGGCAGCCAGGTGATACAGTCTTAGGGTCCCATGAGGTGATTCATGAGCCAGGAGACCCTGTCACTGGCAGTGGGGACAGGGGGCAGGACAGGCTTACCGAAAGAGGTGTCACCAACTGCCAAGGAGCAGAAACCCCAACTGCCAAGGAGCAGTTTGCCTGGCAGAGGAACAAGTGGCCAGGGCCATCTGTACCCTTGCAAGTAACAATGTCCCTTCAATGCTTAGGACACGGGTGAGATCCGTTGCAGACGGCCCGCGCGTGAGCATCTAATCCAGGAGTGGATGGAGAAAGGGGGCGGATGCTCCAGACTCCTGTCTACTGGGAGCCCATCGTGAACCAGGCTCTGTGTAAGGAGGGGTTTTCTTTCTTTCCCTCTCCATTTTCTAATTAATACTTTTAAAAGAGCAATTTGGGTTTACAGAACAATTGAGAAAGTGCAGAGCTCCATGTACTCTCCCTTCCCCCACCGCCCAGTTCCATTAATATCTTGTATGAGGTGGTATGTTCAACTGATGAACCAATAATGATACATTATTACTGACTGAAGTCCACAGTTTACACATTCAGGTTCACTCAATGTTCTGTCCCATGGGTTTTGACAAATGCGTCATATATCCACCTTTACAGTAGCATGTAGCTTTAATGCCCTAAAAATGGGGATATAATATACAGACTGGCAACTCTAGTTAACAATACTGTATTGTATATTTGAAAGTTAAGAGATCTTAAAAGTTCTCATTAAAAACGTATTTTTTGCAACTTTGTGTAGTGATGGATATTAAGCATATTCTAGTGATCATTTTGCAGCACACGAGCATCCAGCCATGTAGTATGAGGAACAGAAGCATTTATGGGAGGAATTTTTCTGGACAGCCCTTGTATACATACAAGTATATATATTAAAGCCATTATGTTGTACACCTGAAACAAAATGTCCATTGTTACCTCAGAACAAAAATTCTTTAAATTTCCCCTGCTCCACCTGATACCATTCTTTTCATAAGTTCTGTCTGGTCATGACCTTGGTTCTGGGTACTCAAGTACAGGGTCCCAAACTTGAAGGGAGCCTCCTACTCAACTGCATGGGCACCAACACTGCTCCTAAAAAGCATTGCGAGGTGGGAAAGTCACACTCGCCCTTCTGCAGCAGCCCTTCACATGCCTGGGGAGTCAGAGCGAGCCGCGCCCGGAGTCGGGGCGGGGTTCTTCGGATCCTGACCGGTCCGGCTTCCACAGACCTGCAGCAGCTTTGGAGTTCTCACGTGCTTTTCTAGTCGTGTGCGTGTCTCACATCACCTTTCATGGCCTGGTCTCCACTCTGGGAGCCATACGAGTACACCTCAAGGCAAAGCTATTATTTGTATTATGAGTACCAATAATAATAAAAAAAATTAAACTGCTATAATTATCTTCAAGAGTTTTCCTACTTAGTGATTTATCTGCAACTTTTAAGAGCTCACTTGCAGATACGTTTGCGCTCTCAATGTTCTGAGACTGTTAACTCGGCAAATTAAAATAACAGAAAACTTTTTAGTTAACTACCTCAGCAGGAGCTGGACTGCTCACTGCCCCAGCCTGTCACATATTCTCATTTAAACCTCACAACTTTAGGAGGTGGGTATCATTTCCCTTACCTACCTCATCAGGAAACTAAGGCCTGAGAGAGAAAATCATTTGCATAACGATGTAGCAGCTATAGGGTTTGGAACCTGGGTAGTCTAATTCCAAAGTCCAAACAAATCCATTATACTCTGATGCTGAAAAATACTAGAATTAATGTTAATCTAGCCAATTTCATCAAAGTTCCTGGTCAGAAGTTAAGAAAAAAAAATGTTTCTATGACTGGAACATAAATGAGAAATTATCTACAGCATTTGGAGGTAATCAAGCTCAATAAAAATTTCATGTAATTTTAAGCTATCCTGTACGACCTATCCGTAGCTAGGTTCTTAGCATCAAGTACCCCTTAGATCCAATGTCCTGTGGGCCGTCGTGATGGTATTCCTATTTTACTGATAGGTAACTTCAAGGCCTAGAGGGTTAAATCTGCCCAAGATCACACAAGCCCACATTCCTCAGGGCCCAACCTGGGGACTCCCTCCTCCCTCCACAGGCTCTCCCCACTGCATTCCGTGCATTCCCACCTGTGTTCACAGATGAATTTACTGTGAGTCTGGAGCATCAAACCCTCAGAGATGTTAGGTCTGGTCCTTTTAAGTTAGGCAGGTAAGGTAGACAGTGAATACTGCTCCTTAGGGGTTCCTCTGTGCCGCCCCTCCATCTGAGAAACCACTGTCATGAAGGCAAACAGAACAGATACCACCCAGGTCACTTAAGGGAACTGTCCTTAGGCTGGTAAGCGAGAGCGGGAGGATGTGATATTTATTTTTGTTTGAGGACCTTTTAATTTCATCATGACAAAAGTACGGTAGGTCAACAATTTCAGAAGGGTTGTTTTCAGCTCAGAATAGAACCAAACCAAGATAAAATTAATATTGGGGATAAACAATGTGTATGATGAAAACTCCTTTTCCCATTTAATATAATCTCCATTTTGCATTCTATCACATCATCTGCATGGCTTTTATTTAAAAAAGCTATAGAAAGGAAAGGAAAATAGAAACAGAATTAGCAATGGTTGTGAATTAAGCTCCAGGTATCTTTTTATATATTCTCAATTCTTAAAACCACTGGGAAGTTTTAAATAGTACTGTCCCATGGTAATGCTGAAGTCAGTGCCCTCAGCTTCACCATGAGACAAGCTCAGATGAGTTAACACACAAAAGTTCACAAGGTTTATAAGGAGGTAAACTTTAAATCCATGCCTGAATCCAAACTGTACCTTCCTTTCAACAAGGCTGTCTCCTGAAGTGCACGTGGAAAGGAAACAAACATCTAAAGGTAAAGATAAATGACTTAATTTAACCCTCAAAATCTTGAAGAAATAATTTTATCCATAAGGAAATAACAGGCTGTTTTATCCTATGAAGTGTGTAACCACTCTACGTAAATTAAGACAGAGATCCTGCGATTACTGAGGAGACAGGAATAATGCCATCAGACTGATCAGTGGCCCCAGACTAGTGTCCATGTGATATAAATATTGTTTTCCTAAGTACTCCTCCACTCCAGAGTAAACTTGAATGGACAACCTGAATTATAACGGAGGTACAAAGGGGTAGTCATCTAGAGAAAAACACAAGACCAGGTTTATTTCATACAATGTTATTCACACATTTTTCATTTTCTAATTTATACATAATATACAAAGAAGTGAAGATAACATTATTTCATATGAACCAATAAGAGCCAGGACTTAGACAAACTGGTCCAGAAACAATCCACATCAAAAGGAGACACTCAAGAGTAAAGCCCAAGAGGTTCTACCCAATTCAGTTTCTTTACTCTAAAATGTCGTTTTCTGATTTTACCAAAACTCCACACATTAAATGGTGGAATCAGAGGGGTGCACCAAAAATGACAGACCATAATACTTCTACAATAACACACCTTGTTCTAAAACGGGCCCCAGAGTATTGGGAAACTGGGTTGTCAACAATGGGACACATGGGACCCATCAGGACCCTAGGAAGAGGGTTCACTTCCCCAATGTGCTATTCTCTAGAACTTTTGACATTTGCAAGGATAACTGCCTGTGCCAACAACAGAGGGTAAGGATAAAGGAAAACCAGGAATTCAACTGTGCAAATCCAGGAAAGTCACTACTAATCTCCAACAAGGACAACTTTGATGCTAAAATCACAAGCTGATAATGGGAACAAAAGTTCGACCCGGGGTCAAGACACTCTGAGGCGAGCAAAATAAAGTAGGGAAGAGTAGGAGAGAGCAGCTGTGTATGGGGGGGAAGCACTGCCACTGCGAGTGGGACATACTGACGAACCAGTGCGACTATGAGAAGGGATAGTGACACGTGGATGGATTCAATGGCCTCAACATGGAATGTTGGGTTAGAAAACGAGAGTAACTCAACATCAGATATGAAGACGTATACGCCTGGCACCCCAACTTGATGTCACTATTTTTAGGTTCATGATATGTGATAAAACCTTTACACTCAATACTGTGCTCAGAAGATTACGTTTCTTCTGCAGACTTCTAGTAAAAAATCCCTTACATGTTCAATCTAAAGAGATAGCATGGTTCATTAGTTTTCAGCACTAAACATGAGGGGGTCAACGTAAATGTTTTATACAAAATACTGACTTCAACAAAATACAAAGCACTTTCTTTATCTTTCAGAAACTGAATATACAAAGCAAGTTTTTTTTTTCCAAAATATTTTCGTAGGCAAAGGATTAAAAACGATTTTAATTATACACATATGGTCACATTTTGCCTTAAAAAGATTGTTGGGAAATGTACATAAGGCCGCTTGTAAATGTACATCATGTCACTGTTATGTCTTATGTCCAGAGGAAAAAATGTTATCATACAGATTTGCTCTTACTTGGGAGTAGGCTATCCAAAAATACAGTACTCTTCTGTACAAAGAAAAAAGTCACATCACATTTAATAAGATGGAAAAAGCATTGGCCTTTATGGTAACCAAGTATCTCAGTCCAATACTTTCTATTATGCACAATACCCTGACTTCTTGCAAGTGATCCAAATCCTAGCATGTCCATATTGACTGAGTCAACTGTGTTATAAAACAAAAGGTTTTCTCACAATAATAAAAAGAAAGCTGGTTCATACTTCTGAAACCATAGAAAGATAAAAAATTTTTAAAAAATCACTCTCGATTTGGAGAAATAAATTTACATTATACAACACTATATGCCAGGTCAAAGAGGGCAGGGACATAAATGTACACTAAAATGCAAATGTTTCCCAAAGAGATAAAACAAATTCCATTTACAGCATGAAGGTTTACAAATGTACACCTGTACAACCAAAGAAAGCATTACTACTAAATTAGCAAGGCTTTTATAATAAACATTGAAAGAAGATTTGTTTTCAAAGTGTAAACTTACATCTATTACTACACACACAATGCATATATTTATAGGAAGCAAAAAAAGCTATCTGAATATGTAATCATGCTTAAATGTTGAGCTATCAAATTCACTTTTCAGTGGCCCCTTTTTCACCTCTATTTGGTTCCTACTTTCTGATTCTACTATGAAAAAGCAAAATAAAGCTCAACACTTTCTCAACATGTCCTTGTAATTCTATAAGCAAAACAATATACAAATTTCCACTCTTTTTCATTGCAAACCAAACTGAAAAGTTAAAATGGGACTTAACTTTCCGTTTAGTGCATTTAACTGGATGCAAGTGTCACCATGATTGTTTTTTTTTCTACCTCTTACAACAATTACATATGTAAGTATATACAATACTTCTGTACATTGCAGAGACATTTTAGGGCAGTTTTTGTATTAAAACCACATACACTGCAAATAACGTTAAGTTCATCTCACATCATTTAATTCTTGTCTTACTTGCTGAGTTTTATATGCATGATAGTTTGTGAATTACCAAAATACAACTTAACTTTCTTTTTAAAATATTAATAATATTTATGTAGTTGATTGTTAATCTGTTATAAAAGGCTTCACACAAAGGACAAAAAAAAAATGACTATATTTCTATATACATCTCTATAAACCTGTTGTGCTATGGGGTCCATAGACCTACCAGACTGCAAGCCAGTTTATTAAAAGAATACTGTACTTTTTCCTTTAAAAACTATTTTTGTGACTTTACAAGGTAAAAATTTACAAAATATGTGACAGCATTTTTGATACAGTTACATCATATACAGGCATTCTGTGCTTTGCCAGCTATCCAATCTGATAGGTCTCCACTCAGGGCGAAATATAATTTATAATTCATCACCCCCCCCCCCCAAATATACAGAAGAACCTTAAAAAATTTACAAATGGATGAATAAAGTCAATAAATAGTTTTGCTTTAAAAAAAATTTTGAAATTCATAGTTGAGTTGTGTTTTGATAATTCACAAAAGAAACTTGCTTTTCACATGGTTACATCATCTTTTTTTCTTTCCTTTACAGCATTCCATTTGGTGGTCCTCCAATAGGTCCTAGATCTGGGCTATTTTTCAAATAATATTTTTCCAACTTGGCCAGTATATGCTTCCCGTACGTGTATTTGCGCAAAGTAGTAATGTGAGGTCGAATCTGAAAAATAAACAATCTGCTTAGGAAATCTGAAGTTATATTTGTTTTTTTCTTTTAAAAAGCACCCTCAAATCTGGGTGACTTAGAAAAATAACTGCAATTTTCAAATTCAAATCCAAAGAGTTGTTACAAAAGTTCTGTTTCATGCAATTTCTTCAAAATTGTTCAATGATAAACAAACCACTACACGTAAACTATTACGTATGCAAATAGTAGAGAGACTCCAATCATACCAGGAAAAGTATCACTAGTGATACGTGTAAAGTTTATGAAGGCAAAATTTTATAACTTGAGATAGCTGGACAAAAATTCAATACAAAATGAAGCAAAAACCATGAATGAGCAATCAGATGTGTGATGGCTAATACATTTAAGATGTTCAGTATCTCCCTACTAACTTTAAAAATGTAAATGGAAAGAATCACACCATTATATCCCCATTTAGACAGGCAAAAATTTTATAAATAGTAACTGGTAGTTATGAGATAATAGTAAAACAGACATTCTTTTCAGATGTGCAAACTTGTACAAGGTTCTATGAGAGCAACTTGGCAGTATATATTCAAATATAAAATATTTATATAATTTGCACTACCAATTCCAAATTTAAAAATGTAACCTACAAAAAAATTATGCAAAGACGTTCATATAAAACACTGTTGATAAGTTAAATAATTAGAAATAACTCAAATGTCATAAATATGACATAAATAATGTAGTTAAAAATAAGAGAAAAATTCTTTTTAAGAGTGGCTTCCTTTTCCTCCCTGGCTGCTTGAGGGTTGTCTGCTATCATGAATGACCACAGTAACTGACTGTACCAGAAGTTCATGACCAAGAGACTACTTCAACAGAAACAAATGGTAATTGGTGTCCTTTACCCTGGGAAGGCAACAGTACCTAAGACAGAAATTCAGAAAAACTAGCCAAAACGTATAAGACCACACCAGATGTCATCTTTGTATATGGATTCAGAACCGATTTTGGTGGTGGCAAGACAAGTAAGTGGCTTTGGCATGATTTATGATTCCTTGGATTATGCAAAGAAAAATGAACCCAAACATAGACTCGCAAGACATGGCCTGTAGGAGAAGAAAAAAACTTCAAGAAAACAGTGAAAGGAACACTAGAACAGAATGAAGAAAGTCAGGGGGACTGCAAAGGCCCACACTGACTGGTGCTGGCAAAAAGTGAGCTGGAGATTGGACAACAGAAGGAGTGACTATCTGCAGTGATTGAGCAGATTTTTCATGAGAGGACTAATAAACTAAACTTTTATGTGTCAAAAAAAATTCTTTTTAAGTATATGTATTTTAAGCAGAAATATTAAATTTTGAAAATGGTAAAGAATTAAAAAACCAGGGGTTCCCTGGTGGTGTAGTGGCTAGGCTTCAGCGCTCTCACCACTGCAGCTTGGGTTGTTTCCAAGGCAGTGAACAGCCCCCCACCCCCACCCCCCCGCCAAAACAAAATTAAGTCAAAGAATTTTAAAAACTAGAAGGCCAAAAATACTTTTATGATCTTAGAACTTTTCTCTATAAGGAGAGGTCCAAAGAGGTTATGTATTTTACCCCCTGTTTCTTAAATGAATAAATTTAGAAAATGATTAATAAGCATATTTAAACATTATTTCCTCAAGTGTTCTTTTAAACGATAAGTTTTCCTGTGGAAATTAATGATTTGTTAAAGAATCATTAGATTCTAAGAGAAGAGCAGAAAACTGCTTACCTGATTTAAAAAAAACAACAATAAAATCAACATAAATTGTCTTTGAAAATGTATTAGGCTAGTGAGAAAATCTAATTAGATTTTAAAGTCAATGTTCAACCCTGTAACATGACAAATCAAATATACCTAACAGATGGGGAAAGGAAGAACAATGTTAAAGGTAGATAAATAGATGAGAAATAAATGTGACTTCATTGGACACATTACCTTAAGAATTTAATAAAAGGGTACACCATACACCTACATCTGCCAAAGGTTACCCACTGATTTTAGCATGCATGAAAAAATTAAAGCCTAGAGAAATTAAATGTGTAGGTAGTCTAAAGTCACACAAATTGAATCATCTGTTTTAAGTGCTATAAAATATTACCTTGTGCATGATTATCTTTCTCTGAGCAGGTTCAGCCATATCAATCATCTTCTGAACAACGTAATTGGCATACTGGTCCTTCATCATGGTGTATAAGGCACTGTGAGGACCATCATTCTGGCAGCAAACTTCATCAATCAGTAAAGCTCTCTCAGCACGGGAGGCATGAGTAACACATTTTTCTACTACATTGCTAAAAATTAAAGTACACACACAAAAATTATATTACAGTTATTTTTTTCTTTACAGCAAAATTAACTTGGCTTTTGAAAGAACTTGTTCAACACAATGGAAGACAAAAGAATCAAGATGGGAAGCTCTTGTAATTCTCTTACAATTACTTTTAAAACAAAAATAAGAATCATAGGAGAACCCATATGGGACATCCACAAGCTTAATTACAGGCCTCTTAAAATTATAATTAAAATTATAATTTAAAAAGAGGAAAACTAGGTCATCAATAAGGTCTTGAGACTTTCACCAACATGCATTAAATAAATTAAATTTGCATTTACCCACGGGTCTTGTGGATAAATCATTTTCTAAATACAGATTTCAAAAAAATAAATGGGTAAAAACCAGTTTGTCATGTACTCTTTAAATGTTACATTCTGTATGCACTTCACTAAAGAGAAGATTATATTCCAATGTTATATTCTATATGCATTTCTGTTTTTACTAATAAAAGCAAAGTGTTGAAAGAACTGACCACTAAAGTTAGAAAATATTGCAATACCTGGCAAATTTGTGTTGACTCAGGGCCAACACCTTCCCTCTGATTTCAGAAACAATTTTGCTCTTGTCTTCAGGTCGACCATGCTCCAGTACATGCTGAATAACATAATTGCCATACTGATCCTAAGTACAGATAGTTAAGAATTACTTTTCTTAAGTCACTCCTTAAGAACAACGATTATTCTTTAAAAAGATGTTAATAATTTTTCTAAAAATCTAGCAGTTAGTCGGGAGAATGCACTAGTCTTTTGTTTCACTGCATGTCCCTACAGTGTATTAATTTAAATAAATCATATTTCCACCAAAACAAAACAAAAACAAATCTAAAACCCAAACAGAAAAAAACACTAACAAATGAAAGAAAAACAAAGCAGAACCATTTCTAAAAATGCATTAACGTTTCAAATTATTAGGGAGTGTATACCTGTACCAACTGCTCTGTATGTTGGTGGAGTTCTTCTAAGATAGGTAAGGTCTGCTCTGCAGTGCAATGCTCAAGGATGCGCTGGATTACTCTGCAGCCGTAAGGATGAGTTGACAGTACAAACACCTTAAAACAATTGAAAGAATTAAATTTCCATTCTTGGACATTTTAGGGAAGTTGTATGAGGTAGACAGGTTTTTAATGACATGATGAATTAATTTACTACAGAAGCACGGGGAAATTCACATTTAATATGATTACCACCAGATTAGTAAAGATGAGGAAGTGGGGTGCTCACTCACATAATTAAAAGGAATCTATGGAGAAGATGGAGGGCCTATAATAATGAGAAGAAATAAACTGTGGGGTGGGGGTAGGCATGCTAAAATGAAGAACTATTAATTATTAGACATTAGTCACTAATTAATATTTACTTTTATTATGGAGTCTTAAGTCTTCCTCCCCCTTAATTAATTAGGAAACACTGGGTTTACAATTCCAATAGAAGTTATCTTTATTTCTTAAAGTAATAAAATTAACCTCATATTTCTACACATTCAACTTCAAAAAATGAAGCTGTTTATGGACTCTCTATTAAAGAGGCAGAAATTACTGCACATTTACTATTTTGTCTATTTTTTATGAAGTTACGGGGTATTATGTTGTGACTTATGAAAAATGTGTTAACACTCAAATTCTACAATAATGCTCTAACTAGTCAGAAGCCAAAAATCAATCTTACTTGTCCTTTGAAAGCATCAATGATAAACTGCAGTGACTGTGGCTGAACACATTCAATACATTTTTGTACAACATGGTTTCCATTCTGATCTTTCACACATTTGAGTACATGACCATCTAGCTCCTTTACCATTTCACTCTGCAAAAGAGGACATGACATTTAAATATTGCCCCATCAAACAATGTAAGAGGACTAAAAATACTAAGATGGAAATAAAAGTATCAAAATTTTATACTTGAGAAGGCCGAGGAGTGATGAAATGTTTTATATATCAAAGTTTAAAACCCCCCAAAGTATAATTAGCAGAAGCCACTGAAGGTGAGAATTACTGAAACATTTTGCAAGATTGTATGTAAACTGTCCTTGCTGACATACGTGGTCCTGAATTTGCCATATTGAAACTACCTGCACCGTGTCCAACTTCCACTCAGCTTTCTCAGACAACTAATATGACTCCTTCAGCACTTTCTCTACTTAGTACCTCCCCCCAAATAATTATTTTTAATGACTGCCTGAGTCTATCACATGTATGAAAAAGGGCAAGAATTTGAGCACTTAGGGGATATGTGATTTCCACATATTATCTCAATTACGGGAAAAAAATTATTGTTGGACACTTTTATTCCTCCTTTTTAATGATCTTATAATAAATAATTTACTTTAATATAGCTTTTATTTATTATTTGATACCTTCTTCAGGATTAGATTCTTGGGAGGTTTTGAATTTTTGCTCATTTAATGGGCAAAAATGACCTCTTTCAATTTATAGTTGATTATTCATAAGGTTAAACATATTTATAGTAATGTTTATTTACTGTTTTCTTTTTTCCTAATGTTTTTAATATTTTTTCTTACATAAATTTATAAAAATTTGTTAAATAAACACCTTAAGCCTTTGGGATAAATACAGGTAGCCACACAATAATCTGTGTTCCTTATCAATGCCACAGGAAAAGCATTATTAAGAAAGAAGTGCACACCACCACTGTAAGATAGTCTCATTTAAAATTTCTCTCATTCAAAGAACTTTCAACTATATTGTGACATAACTGTAGAGGAATCCTGCTAAGTCAAGATATAATAGATACTTGGTTATAAACCAAATATGAACTAAAATAAAATGTATTTAAGAATCCAAACAGAGAATATAATACCATTATTCATTAACTGGTTCATCTAAGGCTTACTCCCAGTGCTTTCTATTTTCAAATATTAAAGACATTTAAAATTATCTTTAAACTGTCTGTACCAGTTTGAGACTTACGGCAGGGGAAGTTCTAAGCTTCTACATAATCTAATTTGTTGATTTTTTCCCACTGCAACATATCTTTAAAAACTCTGGATTTCCTCCTGAGAAATGGTACTTTCTCACAGATTTGTGAATGGTATAATTAATGCATACATGCACACATCCATCTATCTGTATGTTATTATTGTTCTTAACTCTGGAATTTACTTTATTATATGTATGTGGGTTGAGAGTCAAAGTTGATGGCTTTCTAAACTTACTAATTAAGAATATCTTTTAAGAAATAATTACTTCCTTACTCATAACATATTTTTCTGTAATACTTAAACCAATTATATACAAAATGTTATCTGTTTGGGGTTATGAATTTCATTTTAAGAGTTTGTTTAATCTTTTTTTTTTTTTTTTTGGTATGTGGGTAGTTCCCTGGCTGGGAATCAAACCCAGGCTACAGCTCTGAAAGCACCAGCGCCGAAGCCTTAAGCCACTACACCACCAGGGAACTCCTGTTTAATCTTATTTATACAAGGGATGCTTTGGTTTATTTTCAAAATCTAGTAAATCCTCATCTAGTATTTATCCTCATCTGCTACTCTCAATAGTATTTACTTCAAATAATTTAAAAAATTGTTTTCATCAGTTATAAGAAAAGTTCTTATGAATATGCAATTTAAATTGCATTGATCCTTTTATAACTTAAAACATTTAGATTTTTCCTTCTAAGAACATGGTATATTTCCCATTTAATTTATATGTTCTTTTCTTTTCTCTCTCGTGGAGAACTGTAAGTCTTGTTAAGAGCATTGTTAGGTTATTTTTTTCTATTAAGTGAGATTTAAAAAAACTTTATATATATTTTTAACTGGCATATAGATATGTAACTGATTTTTAAAATTTCATTCTTATGGTAGCAATATTTTTTTTTTCTTTTTGGTATGTGTGTAGTTCCCTGACTGGGAATCGAACAGGCCACAGCACCAACAGTGCCAGCGCCGAAGCCTTAAGCCACTACACCATCAGGGAACTCCTTACGGCAGCAATATTAAGTACAATCCAAATGGTAAAATATATTCCTGATACAACAGAATATAAGTGACAACAAAAACAAACATTTAATATTTTACTCTAAGATTATTTTAAGACAAAAAGGAATAAAGTAATTTAAAAAGTGAATAAAATAATATGAAAATTTTGTCTTAACTTACAATTACCTGCTGGTCAGATGAAATAGACTCCAATGCTTTCTGAATAACACGGCAGCCATACATCTGCAAGGCTAAGGGTAGAACATGACCACGAATACGAGTAGCCAGGGCTAATTTCTGATCCAAATTCCCAAACTAACAGAAGAGAAAATAATATTAATAAAAGTGACCATAATGCTACTTTGTTAAACTCAAATAACGCACTGCTTGCAGCCTACTGAACTGATCTTTAAGTACCACATTTGGTAATTGGGAAGGGAGGTGGTGTTTAGGTGAAAGTTAATCACGAGAGTGCCAGAGATGCTTGAAACGGTAGCTGTATTACCTTTTTTTTTTTTTTTTTTTTTGGGGGGGGGGGGGGCGTGTTTAAGTCATACTACCAACATTTTCCTCGTTACTGATGTATCAACTACCTATTATGCTTTTAAAGGGACCGGCTTCGCTTTTCATTTAAAATAAACCAACCCCCGTCTTTAACAGAATGAACTTAGGAGCCATACATTCAGATCAGGTAATTTTCACCTATGTTCTGACATAAGCTACAAAAGACGTTTAAGTAGGACTATAAAAATCAGGTAAATTACAAAATAAATGATACTTAAACAACTTCAAATAAAGACTATGCTATTATTCACTGTTTCACCTAAGACTTACTCCCAATGCTTTATATTTTCAGAGATTAAGCAGAATTAACCTTCCCATTTAAACCAGGTCCATATATTTAAAAAACATTTTTGTGACTCGTAAGGTATATTAATGTCAAATCACTGCTGTACATGTGAAACTAATGAAATACTGTATGACAACTATAATAAAATGCTTTTGTGATAAAATATATACCATAAAATGTCATTTTATATATATTTTTATATGTAAATTATATATATACACACACACATATAAAAAAATAAAAAAACAAAACGCATTCTCTCAGTTCTGGAGGCCAGCATTTCAACTGTTTTTAAGTGCATAATTCAGTGGCTTTAATTATATCCACATCATTGTGCAATCATCAAACACAATCTGTTTCTAAATCTTTTCCACTGTCCCAAAAAGATATACAGTAGATATTAAGCAATAACTCTCCATTCCCCTTCCCCCATCCCCAGTAACGCTAATTTACTTGATATCTCTCTCCATGAATTTGCCTATTCTAGGTATTTCATATAAATGGACCCCTATATTTGTCCTTTTGTATTTGGATTATTTTATTTAAGCTTCATCCATGTTGCAGCATGTATCAGAACTTCATTCTTTGTTGTGACTGAATAATACTCGATTATATGCATATAACACATTTTGTTTATTTGTTCATCTGCTGGACATTTGGGTTGCTTCCATCCTTGTCTATTCTGCATAATGCTGAAATGAACAAATGGTATTTGAGTCCCTTTTTTTTAGTTCTTTTGGGTATACAAGGGCTGTTTGGAAAGTATCCAGTCATGTAATAGGAAAAACAGGCATTTATGGCTGAATTTTTTTCTGGACAGCCCTCATATAGCTAAGGAGTGGAATTGCTGGGTTGTATAGTAATTTTGTATTTAGTTTTTTGAGGAATTGTCGAATTGTTCTCCATAGCAGCCACACAATTTCACATTGTCACCAACAATGTACAAGGGTTTCTACTTCTTCACAGCGCTACCAACATTTGTTATTTTCTATGTTTTTTTTTTTTTTTTTTTTTGTTATAGTCATCCTAGTAGATGTAGATTTTCATTGTGGTTTTGATTTGTGTTTTCCTAAAAACTGAGGATGTTGAGCTTCTTTTCAGGTGCTTATTGGCCATTTGTTTATCTTTATAGAAAAATGTCTATTCAAGTCCTTTGTCCATTTTGTTGTTGTCTTTTGTAAAGTTTTAGTTGTTTTTTAAATACTGTGGGTATAAAATCTTTGTTTGTTTTTGTTTTTTGCTTTTTGGTATGTGGGTAGTTCCCTGGCTGGGAATCGAACCCAGGCCGCAGCACTGACAGCGCCATCGCTGAAGCCTTAAGCCACTACACCATCAGGGAACTCCCTGTGGGTATAAAATCTTTATCAGACATACACTGGCAAATATTTTCTCCCAAGCTCATATATTTTCATTGCTCAACTTTCAGAGCTTTTCTAAGCATTAAGCATATAGTTGGATAGATAGATACCCCAACATGTATGGGTGCTTACCTCGAAAAACTTCTGTATAACATAGTTGCCAAAAACATCTGTCATTAATTGATATGCTGCTTGCAGAATTTCATTAAATACCATTTGCCGCTCAGCTGGAGTAGCTCTTTCTAGCTTTTGCTGTATGAACCTATGTGGGAAAAATTTTATATGCCACAACATTACACTGGAAACAAGCTTCTGCACAATTTGTATCTGACTTGAGTCTTGCATACCTCCTTACATATACAAGGGCTGTCCGGAAAGTGTCCAGCCTTGTAATATGAAAAAATAGAGGCATAAGAAAAAAAGCAGCAAGAGAAAAGCACTTAATTACCTACAAGGAAGCTCCCATAGACTGTCAGTTTATTTCTCAACAAAAACTTAGCAGGCCTGAAAGGATTGGTACAAAAGATTCAAAGTGATAAAAATCAAGTACCTACACCCAGGATGCCTCTACCCGGCAAGACTACCATTTAGAATTGAAGGAGAGATAAAGAGCTTCTCAGACAAAATGCTAAAAGGGAGTCCATCACCACCAATCCAGTATTATAAGAAATGATGAAGGGATGGACTTCTTTAAGCAGCAGCAGCAGCAGCAGCAGAGGGTGGGGATGGGGGTGGGTGGGAGGGAAGAACATAACAATGAATAATAAAAAGGCAATAACTTGTATCCATCAACAATTACTTTAAATGTAAATGGATTAAATACTCTAATCAAAAGACAAAGGGTAGGTGAATTAATGATAAAACAAGACTCATACACATGATGCCTACAAGAGGACCCCTTTCTTTTCTTTCTTTTTCTTTCATTCATTCATTCATTTTGGGTGTTTCCCTGGCTGGGAATTGAACCTAGGCCGCATAGAGAGAGCCAAAGCCTTGAGAGAGTAGAAGCCTAGCCTCTACAGCACCAGGGAATCAAGAGACCCATTTTAGATAGAAAAATACACACAGACTGCAAGTAGAGATAAAAAAAGATATTTCATGCGAATTAAAATGAAAAATGAAGCACGGGTAGCAATACTTATATCAACTCATGGATTTTTCATAATATACATGGACTATTACTAAATATCTTTTCAGAACACAATAGAAGAAAACCTTAGGAACAGAATTCATCAAACACAACTGAATTCCTAATAACCTAGCCATTGTGAGTGATACAAGGTTCATTTGTTACTCAAGAAACTTTCACCTATAGGGAGATAAAATTTGCATGCAACTACCAAATAAAAAATTTTTTTTTAAAATTTCATGTTTACCTTTAACCTGTAAAAAGAGAAAACAGCTCAAATATGATAAATGTTAGAATTCTACTACTACTTTCCTTTCTGTGCTGTACCTTGAGAATACTAATGAACATGTATCTCAAGGATTATAGTACATGCATTGCATTTCGTGTACAAAGGCATCAAATTTTTCTGTAACAAAAGTGAATGTTTCAATTTAGGCTTAGTCACATTGAATACAAATCTATAAAGAAACACAAAAGCACTTAACTGTTTAAAAATTTTTTTAGACAATAAGGGATGCTAAAAGTCAACAAATGCAATTCAGAGTATTTTCAGAGAAAAATTTAAAGAAGTATATTCAGAGTCAATGTAATAAAAATAATCCAATAAAAAGGCACTGTTTTATTTTCATTATAAAAAATTCTCATCACAGAAAACAAGAAAATCTTAAAAAATATTTAAATCTATATTTTTATCATTTATCCTAATATGATAGAAAAAATAATTCATATTGGGTTATTTTTTAAAAGCTTCCAACATTTATACAGATCAAATTATTCTACTCAAGAGAAATTTAGGTGGCTATTTTCAAAACAAAAAAATGCAGTGGAAAGTAGCAAAAATCATAATCACTTACCTAGAACCATGCTGGTCTTGAGAAAACTCAACTATGTGTCCAATCAAGTCTCTAAGTTGAAGGTTTGGGAAGCGGTTGTTCCTGAAATCTTCCAATAATCTACTTCGGCCAGAAGGCATAATATCAGACCTATTATACCGAAGCCGAGAAGGAGGAAAGAGCTGGCTGCTGGAGCTAAATAGACTGGAAGTGCTCGAAGCACTTCGGTATTTTGCTTCTGCTCCAGGCGCTGCAGAGATATATCGACCACTACCATTTGTCAGTCCTCCTACAACAAAGCAGTTGTGGTTAACAAACATTTTTGACAAAATTATTCCTCAAATAAAAGTTACTTAAACTAAGAATTCAATCAGTAAAGAAATATTCTCCCACTAATTCCTATTATAACAGGAAATTAAAACTGGAGGGAAAATCTCACACTTTCATTTAATGTGTGTGGCTACGGGAGAAGAGCAAAAAAGAGACTTTCTAGAAAACATTAGAATAATAAACCTGTATTTGTTCTTGGCAGTTCAGTTTACAACATAATTACAATAGCTAAAATCATAAGCAAAAACTGTACTTATTCTTGTAAGCTTAGTTTAAAATATAATTATAACAACTAATATTATACATACTAGTATCACTACCAGAATACTGAAACTCCCAACAAAACTTTCAGTTACATTAACAAGCAAGTTACAAACTCAGATTTTAAGCCAATGAAATAATTTGACTAATATTAACATTGAAGGCTAAATCTGTATTTCTTTGGAATATATAAAAAATACATTAAGTTGTATATACATCTATGTAAAAAAATTAATTTCTTAGTTACCACACTATTTTTTTGAAGTTAAAAAACCCCCACAATATTAGATAATACAAATTATATGCTATTTTAAAATGTTTTATTTAAACAATACTCTCCATAAAATACTATTACTTTACAGATAAGAAATGGTAATAATAGCAATTATTATTCCTAGAGAGCTTTAATACTGATCACTTAAGACAAATGAACAAAAATCCTCTTTAACTTATATCCCATTGCAAATAAGAATATTAAAGGGCAATCAATATAAACAAAAGTAAACATAAGCAGGCAATTGTCATTACTACAAATAACCATTTAAAAAATACTTGACAGTGTCCTTTTAAAAAATATATCGAAAATTGTAAAATGCAGATTCAGTAGTTCAGATAAATAAAATCTACCATCAGCTTTATGCAGTCTACCATCTCTACATCAAGTGTGCTATATATACAATCCAGACCACAGGGTATATATGATGCCAAGGACACACTGTCAGTGCAGCTGTACAGAGAGGCCTTAGAGGCCAAAAAGAATCATAGGGACAAGGAGCAGTAAGTGTTATAATCCTGGAGAGTGAACTGGTTAGAACATTCCTCTTTTTACTGTCAGTTCCTCCTGCCCCTAGCTTTATTTTTTCTTCATTGAATTTCCCTTGATCCAGTATATGATACGTATTATTTATTTGAATCCTCAACCCCTTTTCCAATGTAAGCACCACAAAATTACATTCACCTACATGGCAGAAGCCTGGTGCCCACTTACAAAATACATTTAATGACTCAATACTCATAAAGTTAATTATGCTAAATACTAAGGATCAACATGTATTCTTTTGCTGAGAAACAAAAAGGCAACCTAGTATCTGCACATTAATATGGTCTTGCTGCCCTCCTGTGTACACTGTTTTTAAATGGCAGCTACCATTTATTGAGCATTCTTTATTGGGCCCTGAGAGAGTAAACTCTGCATAAAATTCTGTCCTGTGCTGAACTGTCTCCTCCTGACAGTCTGTCTTTTGTTTTAAAACACTCAGAGGTGGTAATGTGTCACAGCAACCCCAGGAAACAAATAAGAGATTTGAGTGTGAGAGTGGGGAGCTGCTACAACAAATACCAAAAAATGTGCAAGTGACTTTGGAGTTGGGTAACAAATGGGGAGAGTTCAGAATTCTGAGGTGCGTAACAGAAAAAGCCTAGATTGCCTTGAAGAGATATTTGGTAAAACATAGATATTAAAGGCAATTCTGGTGAGGGCCCAAATAGATGTGAAGAGCACAACAAAGAAAGTTTCTATCATCTAAGACAATACATGCATTATCATGAACAATGCTGGTAGAAATATGAGTAATAAGATACTCCAAGTGAGGTCTCAAAAGTAAGTAAGAAATGTTCACTGGAGGAAAGGCAATCCTTGTTACAAAGTGGCAGAAAACTTGGTTGAAATGTGTTATGTTGGATGGAAAGCAGAACTTGTAAGGGATAAACTTGGATATTCAGCTGAAATTTCCAAGCAAAGTGTTAAAAGTGTGGCCTGGTTCCTCCTAGTTGCTTACGTAGAGAAAGAAAATAATCTGAAGAAAGAACTGATTAGCAAAAGAAAACCAGCACTTGAAGATTTGAAAGTCTTGGGTTATCTCAGATAGACTTCTGAGGAAACAGAGCCAATGAATGTGGCTGGACACCCCCCTGACATTAATGGAAGATCAACAATGTTTTTAAGAATTTTGTATCATCCAAAACACTGTCAGCCTGGACTGAAGGGGATGCAGATAGGACAAAATTAATAATGACTGATGGCAGAGCCACACATGCAGAAGCCAGATGGGTGGGGCCTACCGCTCCGCAGATCTACAGAAAAGAGTATTTAGCCACAGATGATTACTCTAAGGCCCAAATGAAATTTCCCTTCTGAGTTTCAGACTTGCTTGGGACTGGTAACCCCTTTGTTCCTTATGATTTCTCCCTTTTGGAAAGGAAGTATTTAGCCTATAGCTGTTCCGCCACGGTACATGGAGAGGAATTTTGAACCAGGATGAGATTTGGGACTTTTGAGTTGATGCTAGAATGGTTTAAGGCTCTTGGGGATGCTGGGATGGGGTCAATGTATATTGCATGTGGGCCAAACATGAATTCTGAGAGACCACAGAGCCAAGACTATATATACATGGGTTGAACTCAGTTTTCACAAAAGATATGTTCAAGTCTTAACTCTTGGTACCTGTGAATTTGACTTTATTTGGAAATACGGTCTTTGCAAATGTAATCAAGTTAAAATGATGTCCCACTGGAGTAGGCTGAGCTCTCATCTAACTGGTGTCCTTCCTTATAAGAGAAATATCAGGACAGAGACACAGAGAAGAATGCCATATAATGGTGGAGGTTAAGATTAGCATGATGCATCTACAAGCCAAGGAATGCCCAGGATTACCTCTATAGCTTTCAAAGGGAAACATGGCTCTGGCCAACACCTGGTTTCACTTCTACCCTTCAGAACTGTGAGACAATATATTATTAGTATTTGTTGTTTTAAACCACCCAGTTGTGATAATTACAGCCGCCTTAGAAAAATAATACATATACTATCTGTTTAACAACTCTATGAGACAAAGATATCTCCATTTTACTTAAGAAACAATAGGCTTAGAGAAGCTAAAAACCTTATTCAAGGATGCATAGCTAATAATTAGAGTGAGTTTTCTTTTTAGTATTATGTCTGAATAACTCACTTAAAGCTTTTAGTGATACTTGTTATATACTTCATGAAAAGTATTTAATACTATTTACATGCCATTCTCAAAGTCTGGGATATGCTTGAAATTACATGGGTAGTAAACCAAATAAAATTTTTCTAATTATTATGAACTATACATGAGGGCTGTCTATAAAGTACCTAGCCATGTAGTATGAAAAATAGAGGCATCTCTATTTTGGATTTTTTCCGCACAGCCCTCATATTTGCCATTTAAAGACACAGTGGGTGTTCCCTGGTGGTGTAATGGCTAGGCTTTGGTGCTCTCAATGCTGAGGTCTGGGTTCGATTCCCAGCCAGGGAACTATTCCCCCACCCCCCAAAAGACACAAAAATTTTTTTGGGGAAAGAATGAGTTTCAAAACCAATGTGATTCTAGTTAAATGGATAATCATCCACACAATTTTAATATAAAAAGCAAAAATCATAAACATGTCAAGTATCCTACCTTGAATTTGTACATTTTGACAATATGTAAACAAACATTAGACATAAACTACAAACCAAAATAAAAATGTTTTCATTTCTATTGCTTGTAATTTTTTTCTGAAAGCAATTAAGTAACCTTATCTTTTAGCCTTTTAAAAAATACAAAGGGGAGGGGGAGACCATCTGCACAGATTAATAATCTTCCCTCATTCATCAAAGAGGATTTAAACAGACTGAGATTTTAACATACATGTATGTACTATAGTCTTTGGGCTAGTATTATATCATTTCTGTGACTAACTCACTTTGCCAGTTTCCCTTATTCCATCAAAAAGGTTAAGTTTTTGTATGGTTTTAAAAAAATGCCTGAATCTTTTATTTTTAGTGAAAACTACCTACCTCTGTGATTGTGGAACATGAGGACACTTTAAAACCTATACCCTCTCCCCCGCCAAAAAAAAAAAGCGTAAGTAGTGGGCTGAACTATACTGGTTGCTGAATATGGACACATGAATAGGAAAAGTATTTCCCTACATATATCAAATCATCCTCTCAGATTTGACCTGAATTCCTTTCTTTGTTTAATGCTTTTGGTGACAGCTAATAAATCCGGCTATATGTGCATTTCCTTTTGAATATTCCTGCTGGGATTCCACGGCTCGCTGCCTTTCCTGATTGGGGTGAAGAAAAACTGTGGGAGCTGGAATTTTTCTCTTAAATCATGATTACTAAGAAAAATTTACACAATCTTAAGGGTTGGTTAATAAATTATGAATACTGGGAAGAATAATTTTGACCCTAGACAAACATTACAGGCACACTCATTTCTTTTCTTGATGGGGTTGTTATGATGGTAGGAAAAGGCCGGAACAGGGAAGGTACTGTGAAAGCAGCATTTAACCCAGAAAATCATACCTCCCCACTCCCACCTGCAAACAAAGCACACACATGCAAAAATAACTCCACAACTTACTGTCATAAAACTTTTTAAAGTATAGTATTCTAAAGAGTATGATCCTAACACACTGACCAAGAACACACTCGAATAATGCTTTGATGTAGAAATCTATGTAGGAGATAAAATAATTTTTTAAACAAGAAAGGAGCCTGTGTCCAAGAACGTACTAGTCAATAAAGCATAAAAACACCAAAACCACTTAAATTCATTTACGCAAACATTTGTTGAGATCTGGATACCCTTAAAGCTGCAGGGAAAGGTTTGAGCTTTCTTGCTTTAATCTAGTGGGACAAAAAATACAGAAGCAACTCTCATGTAATCCAGTCTGTTGAAAACTTGGTATAAAAAAACATGAAGGAAAGATAGTAATTGTAATGGAAAGATCACTCTATTTTTAGAAAATGGAAGTATTAAATAAAGCGCCAATATTGTAACTGCTGATTTACTTCTTTGAATCCACCACAAAACTACAAACTTGATGGTGGGTAGGGATGGTGGTTTTTTCCCCCTCAACACTGTATGTCCTGTCAAGCAGACAGTCTGGCATGTAGGTAATTCAATATTGGCTGAATAAATTTATAAGCAAAAATTCTGGTCAGACACAAAAATTCTAAAATGGAGGCCAATAAAACCATACACAAAAGATAACTATAATATAGAGATTAGTCTCAATATATATGGAGCTTATTACTCTTCTATTTAAAATATCTTAACACATTTATGTCCTTATATGATCATTTTTCATTAGAAAATTATTAATAAAATATTTTAAGAGGTCCTTGAAGTTAAAAGTATTTAATTTGGATTAAAGGTCAACTGCTAGCAAGTGAAAAACCATGAAGAGGCCAATCAATATACTGACATTCAAAGATCCTTTATATGTTCAGGTAGACATTAGACAGAAATAAAAAGCATTCTTTCAGAAGCAGTGTGACATCTTAGAACAAGCCAGATGGACCTGGCCTCCAAATTTTTGCTCCTTAACAATTTCATGACTATACTAACCTAATTTCTTTAAGAATGAAAATTGTGTGTGTGTATAGTATGCAAGTAAGAGGAGTCAATGTTCCTTTCTCCCATTTGGATATTCAATTGTTTCAGTCCAACATATTGAAAAGACCATCATTCCCAAATATGCTGGACTGGCACCTTGGCCACAAATCAGTTAAGTGAATGACAGGGTCTGTATCTGGATATTCTATTCTATTCCACTGGTCTATTTACCTATCCTTGTGCCAATACCACAATTTTAGTTATTGTGGCTTTATAGTAAGTTAAATTCTCTGACTATATTCTTCAAGACTGTCTTGACTATCTTAGCTCTTTTTCCATTTGCATTGTTCAAATCAGCCTGCTAATTTCTTTAAAAGGCTTAAAAAATTCTGAGATTTTGCTGAATCTATATATTAACTAGAAGTATCTTTACGGTAATACTGAGTCTTTCAATCCATAATCATGGTATGTCCTTCCATTTGTTTTCTTTACTCCTCTCAGTGTTTTATATTTCATAGTTCACAGTGTAAATATCCTGTCCTTCCTCCACTGGACTTATTCCTGGGTACATTATAAAAAAAGGCTCACATATGTTAAAAATATTCTCAACATATAAATGTAAGTAAATTTTCAATGTCACCCGAACAAACACATGCTGCTTTCATTTTTAAAGGTTATTTGGCTAACGAAGATCTCTCATGAAAAATCTGCTTGTATTTTAAGAGCTGTTTTTTAATTCTATGTTTATTTAATGTACATCACTTACCATGTAAACACATTGCAATAATATATATTCTAGGTGAATTCCCAGTACATTAAAAGAACTTTTAAGGCACACAAAGACATTTGTTATTTTAGCAAGAAGAAAAAGGCAGAAAAACAATTGAGTGAGGAGCTGAAATGTGAAGGAAAGGTAGAGACAATGAATAAAAGGGAAAACAATGAAAGTAAATAATGATATATAGAATTACAGTAAGAAAAATTACAGAAAGAAACTCTAATTTACAAAATATGTATCAAAGGAAAACAGCATTTGAAAACATATAAAAAGAAATCAGACTTTTCTAATTTTTGTCGCTCACCCTGTAAGTTTTTCCTCAAAGATTTAAAATATTTGATGGCAAGTAGAGTTCAGGTCAATGGAAGAAGGTTAAGTAGGAAGAAAAAAATTCTTTAGGGAGATAAGGGACAAGATCAAAGGCTCATATGAATACAAAGGGATCCAGGAATTAGGAGCTAAAAGGGAAGGGTGAACTAAAGTTGTATGTAAATTATGAATTCTTTCTTTCCAAGGTGTCTTTCTCTGTGTGGGTGCTACTAAAAATTTCAGTGGGATAATAGTTTTTCTGCTATGAAGAGTTTAGTATCTGGCTCCTACATCTTAATAGAATCTTCAATGTCAATAGAATCCTCACAATCTTTGTGACAAGCAAAAATTGTTGTTACACTTTTCCAAATCGTTCACCTGCTCGCACTAGGTATTTTAAACAAGCAATGCAAGTGATTCTGAGGTTGAACCACTGAATTCAGATCGAGTATTTTCTAGTACTAACTGAGAATTATCTTAACTGAATTAACTGGTTAAAACAGTCTGAGTCATCAGCACCACAAGAATCAGAGAATGGTATTAAAGGTAATAAGTAAAATATAAGGGTGAAAACTAATCACTGTAATACCAGATTAGAACTAAGATCAATTTGTGTACAGAGATAAAACATAAAATAATTCCTCCATACAAGTAATTATATTAGAAATTCTTCACAACGTATTTTATATTCATCAACAAATAAATGACTTAGACAGGCCAAAGGGTTGAAGCAGTGCTTAAATTTACACCATCTCGAGAACCTGTAAATAATATTCTTTTGAGGGCTGGATATGCTGTCCTGTAGCAACCAGACCCTGAGATGCCTGTCTTATGATTAGCACATTTTTTTTTTTTTTTTTTTTAATGTGGGTAGTTCCCTGGCTGGGAATCGAACCCAGGCCGCAGCGTTGACAGCGCCAGCGCCAAAGCCTTAAGCCACTACACCACCAGGGGACTCCCCTGATTAGTACATTCTTATTTCATGGAGTAGACAATGTATTTGGATTCTTAAATCATGTTTAGACAATAACTTTTCTATAAATCTCAAGAATAACTAAACTGAGAAAGGGATCTGGAAGTCTAGTAATCTCATACACGATTTTAAAAAACATAACCTCCGCCACTGTGAGACAAACTGTTTCTGAGAGGCTGATTAGAATACTGCTACTTAAACACTGTAAAATTGTTCAGTTCATTATAGCATAAAAGAAAACGCTAGGACAGTATCAGGAGTCAGAACTGTGTTCTAGCCTCAATTCTGTCATTTACTGGTTTGGCAAAGTCTCTTGGGCTCGTATGACCTACAATTTTTTCATCTTTAATGGGCATATCACCCAGCAACTCTATGTTAACAATCAGGATGAAATGAAATAATGAACATGAGGGTGCTTTAGAAAATTATCAAATGCTACTTGGTTATAGGGAACTTACTAATTAAAAGTAATAGTACTTTCAATGACAGCTTCAAATAATTATATTGGTTTCTGCTTTAAGGACCATATATGAAACTCAGAAAAATGACATAAAGCCTTACAACCAATTTGACCACACCTGTTTTAATTCTTAAATATTTCATTCTAAGAAAAGCAGCTGACTAAATCTGCCAAATGTCAGTAATTTTAAGACAGGTAATTACTACTTAACAGGAAAAATGACCCTAAAAGTTAACATTTTCCTGCCTATACTTTATACTTAATATAAAATTTGCCATGATTAGGAGAGAATATAGGTTATAAAATTTTCTAATCCACAGCAAGCCAAAGTACTATTTGATTACTGAATACATGACATTAATGAATCTTCAGAACTGAAAACCACCTTTCAATAAACTAATTTCACTAAGTTAAAAGCTTGCATTACTTTTTAGTACCCCTTTCTTAAGAAAAAAAATAAGCAAATTTAAAAATGAAAAGGTACAAGGGAAAAATCTGTTAGTCTGTCATTCACTAAGTTAAGTAAAAATACAGAATACTGCTCTATGCACAAGAAGTTCCCTATCAATCTAATTACTAGGAACTAAAGATCAGAGTAAATCAGAAATCACCAATATATTTTAAAAGTTTACTAAAAGAAGAGAAAGAAAGGAAATAGCAAGTAAAGAACTGGTTAGTTAGCTTCAGGTAGAAGGGATGCTTTTAAAGAGCTAAAGTCAACATGGGAGCCAATCTGAAGGGGCTCTCCCCATGGTTAAAGAAAGACAGTAACATTTCAGGATCAAAGAAGGTATAGAACTGATGTCTCTTGGACTACAATGGATTGAAACACAGCAGCTATCCCAATATCCATCAACTACAGATAACAATGATTAAAAAAACATGAGTCACCTTTAGAAGGTGCTAGGGCATCAACTCATTCTCAAATTTAGAAAATAGAAGAAATGAAGCCATTATCCTGACTTTTATATGAACTGTATTTCAAGGTACCCTCAAAATTGATGAGGATAAGTTCTTTTTCATAGAAATGTTCCATCTAATAACTTCAGAAGGAATGACAGAATTAAGAATATCACCATTCTGCCACCTCTGAAGAAATACTTGGGCAACGATCAGTCTGACACCTTACAGTGGAGACAACCAGACACGTGTCTCCTGATACGGTGCAACAGAAACAGTACAGAAACACATCTTGCCGATAACAACAAACCAAACAACAAATAAACCAGACCAACCCTCTAGATTTAATTCCATTTTACAGAAAATAGAGGAACATGTTAAACATTATCATGCAGAAACAAAAATCAAAGTAGGGAATGTGCAATATTCAACAGGACAAAGTTTTTCCAACAAATACAAGGAAAAAAAAAAAAGACAAAGGGAACTAGTTCCCCATTAAGAGACATATCAATCAAATGCCATGTAGGGAGGGACCTTATGAGGACCCCGATTCAAACAACACAATTGTAAAAAGACATTTAAGTCAAATAAGTAAAGTAATGAGAAATTATTAATTTAAAAATGTATGATAATACTGTGGTTTTAATTGCTTTTTAAAAAATATTATCTTTTAGAAATTTCATAGAAGAAAATGGAAGAACAAAATTATTTCTTCACATTCTTGATTTTAACGTATTAAAAAGTAACAAGATTGCAAATCCCACCAAATATTAGTTTAAAAGAAATGAAAAATCAAAACCTATCAATTCAAATATTTGTTCTTTAATTAAAAAGTGACTACTACTCATTCTACTAGAAATACATAGGTTAACCAACAACAACTACTTTAAAAATGAAATGTCTTTTTTGGAAAGCCAGAAGTACACAATGTTGCTTGCTATTTGGCTTTTTCTGTGAATCAAATAACTAGCACAAGCAGGGGAAGAACTGATAAGAGAAAAAGTTAACTAAGATGTTTTATCCAATACTTTAGGAATGTAGCTATCAAGGCCCATCAATTAACTATGTTTACATGTCTTAAAATCTCACAAGAAAATAATGCGGAACTAATTGCAACCAATTCCAATGAAACTGAGAACTTATCCCTATCTCACATTATACTCTTACTATGTGAACTCAGTAAAATTATTTTCAAATATGCAAATTCATATCCATAGGTATTTTATAAATCATCAACCTTGATAACTTGATTCACAAAGAGATCTACTTCAACAATACACAATTTAAAACATTTAGACATGAGAATAAGTGAGTCCTGCGCCATGGTTGAATCATAGGAAAGTGAAGGATTGATTATTTCTATAAACACTATATGCAAAGAGCAAATTTACAATATTTACTCATTATTTTCAACCCAGCAGGGTCTACTCCTTGTTAATAACACTGCAGGTCACACTACAACTGAAACTAAAAGAAACTGGAGATCACAAAAGAAAACCATCTGTGCATAATTTCAACCACAAGTGCAATGAAATATCAGATTTCAAGCTAAAGCTAAACTAAGGAGTTTAACTATGGGTACAAAAGTATCAGGATAATGTAGAACTGCTGGCCCAAGTGACGATTATTTCTCATAACTGACAAGAATTCCTTCCCTAAGTATTTATACAGCTGGATTCTTTATATTCTAAAAAAAAGAAAAAAAATCAAGACTGTTGTTTTAATTAGAGACATCTAAAAAGCCATTTAGAATCGAATGTCTAAACAATTATGCAGAATAATTAATGCCCTTTATACAGGCTGTAAAGCACAACACAAGCGGTAACAGTTGACAAGAATCTGATCTCAAACTTACCTATGAAAAAAATGACAGGACATGACAAATATAATCTTAACGAATATAACATAAAACTATCATGAAAGGTCTATTCTTAGGGTTATTATGTTTCAAATTTTTGGGTCCATTTCAAAGGTTTCAAAGACCTGTCTTATATGGGGTGGTAGAAGTAGGACTGAACAGAAATAACAAATCGGGAACTGAGTAGCTCCTGCATTAAGAAGAAAAGATGGTTAAGTGAAAGTCTTAGACTAAAAACTGGTAAGTTTATACAAATACTGCTGCAAAGCAGATCACAAGATCCCACCTGAATCAATTAATTGGTTATACATATTTAATATTCCCCAAAAAGCAAAGGCCGAGAACTTGAGGGGGAGGATCAGTCTTTAAAAAAGGAATCTAGCCCACTTCGCAATGACATAATTCTAAATGAAGATTACTGCAAAAGATACCTTACCTTTGTTACACAGACATTTAATAAATATTGAAGATTAGGTAAATACAGCTATACCCTAATAATGGGGGGGGGGGACATAATTACTAACTTATACCTGCTTACAGGAGCAATGCTACTTTTTAAACAGCAAGCTGATTTAAATCTTTTTAGGCACTTAGAAATCAGCAATAGAATCCCTCAGTTTTAACTGAGGTAACTAGGATTACAAAAATCTAAAATCTAATTTTAATAAAATACTTTCAGGGATTCACAGATAGTCTCTGATATCCAAAAACTCTTCAATATACTGTGAACTACAGGGATAAATACCTTCTGGAGAGAGAGAGAGAGAGAGAAAGGTAATCACTAATTCAAAAATTGTAGGGTGGGGGCAATTTTAATATTCAGATATAAACAAAAATTCTCAACACTTCAACTTGAAGCGTACAATGAGCCTAAACCATTTTCTTCTTACACAACATATTAGAAGAAAAATATATGGACCAAACCCTTAAGATTCTCTAACTCACAAACATAATAAATTCATATATCCTGATATAAACCTTTGGCAAAATGGCCAGGCATTCAAAGGTCAAAGCAAAAACCATTGTACTACACTAACTTACTTGAAGTTAAATAACTATGTGACTAATGCTTTTTCTTTTGGTGTGGAAAAACTTTTCATAGTGCAATTTCTCTTTCACTATCATGTATAGTTGACTTTTCAGATGATCTAAAACACACACAAATCAAAAGCACAGACAAGAAAAAACACACCACTGTATTTCATAAAAGAACATAAGATACAATAGGGGTCTTTACCTTACTGTACATTAGACCCTCACTTTAAATTTTCACAACAGTAGAACTTTTTCAAAAGGCTAATATCTAAAAGCAAAAGCAATTTGGCATGTTTTATCCAACATTAAATATTTTACATATATTATAAACACACACACAAACACACTTACATGTATACATACAAATAAAAAGGGTTTTGGGTTTTTTTTACCTAAATGCAAACTGGATGAGGATCCATGTGATGAAAGTGATGGCGGTGGCGTAAGTGAATGTCCTGGAGTTTGGCTTGGCAGAGGCATGCCTATTGGACTTGGAGAGGAGGAAAATCCCAGACTATTGTAAAATGGTTGCCCTATGGCTGCTAGGCTGCTACTAGATCTTTTGTACAAGTCAGAGCTAGTAGATAGAGACTCTCTCCTTGTGGCACTACTACTTGCAGAACTGCCAACTGAAGAAGAAATAAAAAAAACCCTAATTACATACAGTGTTAACTGAATAAAACCTATCCCCAACTCTTGCTGGGAAATAACAGAAGTGATCACAATAATTATTTTTTAGAAACAATATGGAGAGGATAATTACTGTGATAACTGTATATACTAACTTATTAATCATAAAAGGGTATAAATGCACCCTAATAAAGTAACCAAATACTAAACAGAGCAGTCATATGTTCATTACTTCACATATATTTACCACTGACACATATGATTACTGTGCTTTAATACCCTGGTATGATTTATAAACCCTGGAATTATAAGTTGTCTGCTTTACGATATGCTAGAGAATAAACTCCAATAAGATTAAATTTTGGTAGTGTCCTAATCTCTGGAACCAGTTTCTTAGACTTCAACTCAATGCCAAGAGAAGATTATACCGGTTAATAGAATAATAATAAATTTCCCTCACCATTCACATTTAATTTGGGTTCTACCCTGTGTTCAAATCACAGTACTTTAAAGTCCATATTGGCCCGAATATTAGTCAGTTGTGAAAAATAGATGGCAGCTGATTCCTCAGTAGTTTTTACTCTATACTACTTCATCCTTTAACTAAATTATAAAATGTATGTGAAAAAAACCTCTACTTTTAGAAAATAGTTCTCATTACTGTTATCACACCAAAAACAAGCTTTCACTTACCCTAAAGATCTTTCATTCCTAAGATTTTATTACTAGTCTTTTTAGCCCCTTACTCAAGTGAAGACTGATCAGCCCCCCCTTTTTACATAATATATATTTTATATCACATACATATTGAATTCTTTTTAATTTCCTCTAAATTCAACTACTAACTTTCTAGTCCCTTCCTCCTTTTGTACTCCACAAAGCCATTAAGAGTAATAGAATCACACTACCATCTAACTGGCTATGTGAGCATACTCAGAAGAGTGATCCCAGATCAGGCTGTTAACATGCACATGGATAATCAAATTCTTTACCATGTGTTTAAAAGGGCATCCAAAACTCCCAATTCTGAAGTCTCATTTAGAGTTCCTATTGTCAAGTATGCTTCTTTCCTATGTCTAAGCACCGGCCATTTAAAATCAAATGGCTTTTACATCTAGGGGAATTTCATATTACTTTTCTTAACCTGTCAAGTTTTTTAAGGAAATGCTCTATATTCGGACCAATATGGTAATTTGTTTCAGGAGAATTTTAAAGTTTCTATTAGGTCTTGGTCTTCTAATCACCAAGTCAATTATATTAAGTAGGCCATAGGGTATGGATTAAAGAGAAAAATTAAGCAGAGCACATGATAGGTAGACCAAGTTAAAGCTTATAATACAGACAGAAAACATAATTACATTGTTTTTTGCCAAATTCAAAATTATATAAAGGAAAAATACCAGGTTCATGCTACTGTATTAGGCAAAATATTATAACATTACTTAACCTTTTATATCAGCCAGTGCAGTTTCTGAAAGACTGATATTTTATTGAAAAAATTTCATTTGAAGATAGCATATAATAGGGAAATACTAGGTAACTCTATACATTTAATAGTAAAAAACACTAATGTAGTAAATAGCTCTTCTTGAGCTGGTTTTGGCAAAATTGTCAATGTATGCTACATTAACTATGCTAATTTAAAAGGACACTGTCAAAGTGGTTTTTCTAAGACATGGCTACATTTTTAGTCCTATTTATTTAAGAAACAATTTAACTGATAAAGAAAAAGGCCATAGCTCTCTTATGAGAGCTGTAGCACTATCATTTCCCTGGCAAATAATAAAATAACCAAAGTTTTGACACATGGAATATTATTTTCCTCCAAAAAAAGAAAAAGCCAAGCCAAACATTTAAAAGTAATTCAGAAATAGCTTTACTTTAAATATAAACAAACTGGCTCCTTAAATTTTACTATATACCTAAATTATTTGCAACAGTATGACTATGAAATATGAAACAAAGTCTATCTAAAATATCTAAGAAGCTAAACAGACAATGAAGTTACTAATCATTTATCAACTGTACATAAAAGGTTAAACTACAAATTTCAATTGTAACAGCACTTCTAAATAATGGGTCATTGGAAGGATAATTTAATTACTATATTATAGTGACTAAGCTTCCTAGTCACCTGTGTCATAAATTAGGGTATTTTAACACTGTTAAGCTTTAAGAATTTCATCATAAAGGTGAGAAGATGACTGTGTATGTTACTGTGGGTAAATGTGTACATAACTACACTGTACTCTAGATTTCATCTAAGCACTGAACTGACTTAATGTGAAACTCAATGGTAGATTTGTTTTAAGAGTACTTATGTGTAGCACCTGAATGAATTCTCCTAAAATGTCCAAGAGGAGGGAGGTGATGATTGACCTTTTATCAGCATTCAGGGCTGGCAATTGTTAACATCCTCTGAATTAAGATCAAACAGAGGTGCCACGGACCAGAAACCAGAAATGAGTAAGCAATGCTTATAAATAAGGGAGGCGTGAAGAAGATGAGTTTTTTGGGAAAAGGCATGTACAGGGGACATTTGTAGAAACAAAATGTTCACGCCAACGAGTTCCTGAATGCAGGAGGCTCTTCAAAACTAAGAGACAAATGGGAATTTGGAAGAATTGGGAGAGGGAGCCTAAAAATCTATACCAGACCATCAGTGACATTTTATTAGAAAAGGGAACAAAAGGTTTATCAAAGCTCTTCCTTATTTTCCATGGATTATTTAGGGTCTATAATCTGTAGTTTAGAAAGTATTACCACAAAGTTTTTTTTTGTTTGTTTTTCTTTTTATGTTATATATTCTTTGATTTTTTTCCAGCACATTTAGGATTATTTTGGGGAAATGCTTGTTAATACTGTTTGAAACAAAAAATGAGTCTCATGGAAGTGTTTGGGCTGGAGATAAAAATATTAAACTCCAAAAGGAATGGGGAAAAAAAGAAAAACCACAACTAGGAAAATTAAATAAAAAGACTGAACAGCCTCTATGTTCACTAAATTTTCCCTCAGGAGTTCTTGTACCTATTCTTTAGGTAATTTTGTTAGGTAAGTATGATATTTCCCTACTGTAGTTCATTATAACAAAAAGGCATTCCGCA
Source organism: Lyroderma lyra (assembly GCA_004026885.1). Taxonomy (NCBI): domain Eukaryota; kingdom Metazoa; phylum Chordata; class Mammalia; order Chiroptera; family Megadermatidae; genus Lyroderma; species Lyroderma lyra. The sequence goes on from PVJL010003082.1 coordinate 88,012, forward strand.
TCTAAATTTATAGCTATTCTAGACTATTCCTCATATAAATACTAAATGTTTAGAAGACACTGCTTTAGAAAACTGGCAAGCATATTAATAATGATGGACACGTTAGTTTTGCCACTTTCCACACCAGAAAAGAACGTAACTTAATGTGGTGGGAAACAGATGAGACGCAGATATTAAAGATTCTAGGATGTTACAGGAATAGAAAAATCTCTTGAGGTCCGAATACAAGTACACAGTCCTGCCCCTCACGAGGAAAAGGCTGTCAATTGTACCAAAGGAGGGTAAGCAGTTTCCCCGAATGCTTCCTAAGTACTACAGACACCTCAGAGAATGGTAATGCAAGGTGTCGTCAACAGGGGGCCTCTTCTGCTTTCGCTTAGTTCTTCCTCAATTACAAAATCAGTTTGTGTGGGTGAATTATTTTGGGAAGCTACTTAATATTTGGATTTCTTAAGTATTATATATAAAACTAGGATATGGGGAAAACATCCCTTTAAATTAATTTTTAGTGATGAAAGCTAAATAAATCATTTAATCTAAATTAAAGATCAGCACACTGGTAGTTTCTTAGGGGTTTCTGTTTAGAACATTTCATTATATTTTATTTTTATATATTATACCAAATAAAGAAGACCATAATGAACCAGTAGCATTTAATAAGAATAAACCATCTGATAAGTACACAGAGACAATTATGATTTTAAAACAACCAGAAATTTAAGATGGCAAAAATACTTACTTCCTCAAACATTAACATTATGTAGAGAATAAGGAAAAGCTAGTTAATTAGCATAAAACATATTGCTCCAAACAATCTTATTAAAACAAAAATCACAATAATACCATTCTTAAAGCCAGGGAAAAATGTATGTGAGAAAAGGATGGGCTGCTTGAAATGAGTTAAAACATTCAGAGATGTTTAAAAAATTGCAGGAAATAAGTTTTCCTTCCACAAAATTAAACCAATAAGACAGTATTTTAATCCTGTCCTTTCTATACTACAAGCTATTTACTACTGCCTATCTTAATATTGAAAACATACATATACCTCACATCCACTTAGCAGAGTACACTCATCTTAAAAAAAAAGAAATTTACCTGATGAACCAAATCCACTGAGGGCTGAGCCTATAGCAGCACCCAAAGAACTACTGCTTCCAAAGCCAAGAGATGTACTTCCAGGTTGGCCAGGTCCGTGAGAAAATAAAGAACTGCTCTGGGAGCTATTAGTCAAAGAAGTGCTCCCGTAAAACGAATTAGACTGCAGATTACTGCTTGGCTGCTGCTGCTGCTGCTGCTGCTGCTGCTGTGGTGGCTGAGTGCCAATTGGCCGAAACAGACCATTTGTGCTGCCTGTAAGACTATTTGCAGTTCCTCCAGCTGCTGCTGCTGCAGCTGCAAAATATATTTCAGATATTTCTTAATATTATCCAGAAAAATGATTCTCTATTTTTAAAATATCTCAAATGCCAGTTACACTTACCAGCTTGTGCTGCTGCTGAACTAATCAAAACAGGTGTTGGAGCCATTAATCGAACTGGAGCTCCAAGGCCAGTTCTTGCTCCAGGGCCAACCACTAAGGCACCAGTCTGATCATAATAGGCAGTTGGAGCTAGTACTTGATAGCCTAGATAAGATTAAAATAAATGTTTACAGATGAAAAATTTTATTATAGAAAATACAAAAGTTTATTTTCCCTTTCATTTGTGTTTTTATCAACCAGAAAACACAGCTATTGTATAATATCAATATAAAATCCTTAAATAGTTACCGTATGAAAAGCAAATACCTTTGAGAAGGTATTACTAAATACACAAAATGGTAATAGAGCAAAGATAAATTTTAACAGCAATGCCCTTCATTTATGGACTATAAAATTACAAGGTATCTTCCTTGATATAGAAATTATAGCTATCAGGGCTGGTATTTAAAAGAGTATTTCCATTTATTCAGTTCTGAGAGGATGATGAATAGAAAAGACTGAGCAAAGTAAGGCAGAACTCTATAAAGAAAATGTTTATACTATGCAATTTTAGGTAAGTTCTAAACCAAGTTCCTCACTACCAGCATTCCCTTTGATTTTCATTTGTAAGCATCCCTTTAAAAACTACATCATAATATAAACAGATACCATAAAATCATAAGGTAACAGTCTATTTGTAAGGGTTCTCAAGCTAGAGTTTGCATAAATATCATGCAAGTATTAGTTCTTTTTTAGAGTGGGTGACAATTCACATTACTCCAAACTAGAGGTGTTTACTTCTTAGCAGTCCTTCACAGTGGGGATTCCTCATTTGAACCACAAAACAAAAAAATGACTATTTTGCCAATCTTCCCAAGGATGGTACATAACAAGTACCACTGCAGATGTAGAGGAAAGAAGTTAACTCACAAACACTTTAAGGTATTAAGGCTTAGCTCTCTCCTATAACTCAGGTTGAAAAAAGCTGCCTTATGTAATAACAAGGACAGGCTCAAGAGTCGAACAACTCACAAAAATGTACTAGCAACCTCTGATAAATTTTAAGATTAAACACTAAGACCACTAAGACCAACACTTTCATATGCAAACGTTTTTAACATAGTAATTCTGACTATTTTTCAATTACAGTTTTACTTTAATGGACACAAATTAGGAGGACCAGCCAAATGAAGAGATGCATAGGGCAAAATCTAGGAGGGAACAGAGCTTCCAAGGCCTTTCCTCATGGAATGACTCATGGAGTGATACATTTGAGATTATTATTAGATATCCAACTGGATATGACAAATAGGATTTACACCTCTGAAGTACAGGATAGAGGTCCAGGCTGGAATTGTTAACATAAGGATGGTATTCAAGGTTACACAACAGGATGAAATCACCAAGAAAATAAAAAAGAGTCTATGGACTGAGGGTACTTCACATTAAGAGGTTGGAGAGAGGAGGAACCAGGGAAGAGACTTAGAAGGAATAGCCAGTAAGGAAGAAAGCAAAAACCTGGAACAATGTGGTCTCTTGTAGGCCAAATAAAAAAGTTTCAATGAAAACTTAGTTATCAATAATGTCAAATGCGGCTAAAAGTCATGAAGAGTTGAGAACTGACCAAAGGAATTAACAACATGGAAAGTCATTCCAGTGAATGAAAGCAAAAGTGGCACGTTCAGTAAAGAATGGAAGAACCACAAGCAGGTACAGACAGTGCTTCTGAGGAGTTTTATTATAAAAAGGACTACAGGGGAGCTAGAGAAAAGGGGGTATCAAGAATAACTTTTTCTTAACCAGAAAATGTACTATACAAGCAGAGCACAATCATTTGTCTTCGAAAATATGTTACTATGAAATAGAACACATAAAGAGTATAAGGGGGTTCCCTGGTGATGTAGTGGCTAGGCTTCAGCACTTTCAACGCTGCGGCCTGGGTTTGATTCCCAGCCAGGGAACTGGAACCATCACCACCAAAAAAGTATAAAAAAGCGTAGTATAATGATAGTATAATGACTATAACAAAAAAGTATGACTATCATCCAAGTCAAGAAACAGACAACTGCCCCGTACTCCACCTCTCCTGTCTCTGCTCTACCACAATCTTTTCTTTCCCTTACAGTTACACACTATTTTACTACCCCTCTAAACAGTCATTTGGTTTGGATTATTTAAAATTTTGTATGTATGATTCATCCACATGGTTGTACATAGATCTTCCTAGTTATCATTTCCATTACTTCATAGCACCTCACTGGCTGGACACCAAAATACATTTATTCATTCAATATTTACACTGTTCTCAGTTTGGGACCACTGCCAATAGCACTGTTATAAATATTTCTGCACATGCATCCTAGAGTATTATATGTACATATTTCTCTAATCTCACATATGTATCTATAGTATTTGACACCCTGAGTCATAGGGGATGCATAAACTGGATAAATAATGCCAAATCACTTCCAAAGTGGTTGTGTAAATTTAAACTCTTACCAGCTTGGTATGAGAATTCTCACTGCTCTAATACCTGATGTCAGACTTTTAAAATCTGACCAGTCTGGAAGATTTTTGGAAGTATTGTGTTGTGGTTTGGATTTTCTTTCCCCATAACTAAGGAGAGGCTGAGCATCTTTCCATATGTTAATTGGGTATCTGGATTTCCTCTTAGGAAACAACTGTTCAAGCCTCTTGCATCTATTTTCCTATTGGGCTTCCTTTTCTTATTGATATACAATTCTTTATGTCTTCTGGGTCCAAATCTTCCACTGTTTTAACATATTGCAGGGTATCATCTCTTCCTAGCCTGACTTTCAATCCTCTTTATGGTAATTTGAGATGATGGGGTCAAATTTATTATTTCCTTTACTTTCATTAACAAAATTTCCATATATTATCTTCTAATAGCTTTAAAATTTCACTTTTCACATTTTGGTCTAAAATCCAAATGTAGTTGATTATTGAATACAGGATAGAACAGGGGTTCAATTTCCTTGTTTCCCAAACAACCTTTTCAGTAATTTCAATATGGGGGTGAGAATCTGTGTAAGTTAGAGGGCCGACAATTATACTTGAACCTTCAACTGAATGGTTGATTGTACCCTCTAACTCCCATGTTGTTTAAGAGTCAACTAACTGTATTTCATTTTATTTATAAAATGAGTCGTTCCTCTCTACTGCTTTATTCTGTTTTCTTTGCTATTAATTAGATGTCCACTCCTTTTGGGAATCTCACTTTTGGGGCCTCTATACAGTTGCACTAGTACGTTTGTTCCTATGCAGTAATTTAACTGCCACGTTAGAAGTCTTACTCTAAAACATAAGTCAGAACAGAGCAAATCCATCTACTTCATTTTTGTTTAAGAATGTTTTGGCTAATTTAGATCCTTGGTGATTTCATTAAATTTTAGTATGAGTTGTCAAAATACCACATAAAAAAAAAATGTTAGGATTCCCCGCCTCCCCAAAATACTGAGTTGTCCAATGGTATATTTATTTAGGTGTCCTTTAATGTCTAAACAAAGCTGTCTTCCACAGAAATTATACATATTCTTTGTTAGATTTATTCCTAGGTATTTGCTACTACTGTCATCTTTAAAATCTTTCATTTTTCAAACATTATTGCTGGTGGTTAACAGAATATTTTTAGATCAATTTTTTTACATCCAAAAACGTTAAGAAAAACATTAATTCTAATATTTATTTGCATACTCACTGGTAAAAAGTGATGAGAAGGGTGGGAAAGCCAAGAGGGCAAAATATCACAGAAATCATAGTAGAGAGGAGTTGCAGAGAGTTGGAATAGTCAATATGGTGAAATACAACAAGAATTGAGAAATATAAGGAGAGAGGACAGTTCTTATTTTGCAGTTGTCACTAGGCTAAAATAAGTGTGGGATAGAATGTAAGCTTTGACAGCTGTTAACAGTCCAAGAAGGGAGCACAATAGAGAGAGAGCTTTTTAGCATGAAAAGGCAGATAAGCAATGTTTGTAGGGAAGGAGACGGCACAGGGGAAAAAGACTGAGGATACAATACTAAACAATAACAGATGGCACATAGGATCAAGCAGCAGGATTAAAAGTCTATAATCAATATACTACGATGACCAGGGATTTGAGGGATAAGAGCTAAAGAATAAAAGGTGGAAAGTTAAAGACCCGAAACATCAAAATTCTCAAGTTGGCTCTTCTATTAGTACATTAAGCTTTAGAACTACATAACAATTTTAATAAGGAAAGTGAGAATTATTTCATAATAGTCCTGGGCAGAATGAAGTAAATGTGGCATTAAAGAAGTTTTACAGCAAGGGAATCAATGTGAACATTCAACAAGTCACTTAGGCACACAAACACTAATTCTAGTAAGGCCCATTTTATGAGAATCAGTTTTACATTTTGATTTGTAAAGGGACTAAATGCTGTGGCTCAGAAAGTTAGGTAAAATAATCTTGTTTTTCCCTCTAAAAGTATTGCACGTGTTTACAACACTATCATCTTTTTAAACATATAGTCAATTTTTAGACAAATACAGTGTAAAAGGTGGCTTTCTTTTAGGGTCATCAGCACAGAGTTCACTGTTGAGCAAAACAAAACAGCAATAAAGAGCTCTAAGAATGGAAAGAAGTAAATATAAAAATAAATTTTGAAAAAGACCAAAGATGAGATTAATAGCAAAATACCTTGATGTTTTCAATAAATAAGAACGTGAGCTGAACATGAAGGAGCAAAGGCATTTATAAGAAATGATTAATAGGATCAAGCACAAAACAACCTAAGAAAGATGAGTAATAAAATACACACAGACCAGAAGTAGTTTTTTAAGTCAAAGTCCTACTTAGAATCTATTAAGGCAGGAATGTTGTATTCTACTATTCTTCTCCCCTTTCTACCTCTAGCTAAAACCCAGCAGGAACCTAGAGAAATCTTAGCAGTGGCTTTTTTAAACTCCTAGCTCAGTTTTTTTTTAGCCCTGTCTCCAACTTCAGCTTCACAGACCGTTTCTTAAAGGGATGCTTTTGCTACAGTATCTAATCCACAAAACAAGCAGTCGCATATGTAGTTGGGGTAGGAAAAAAATAATAATGAGGATGCCCCCGTTCTATTACGACTGGTACTTCAGGGACAGCAGCATTAACATCTTCTCTTTATCCAGTGGGCAAGACAAGGTCGCAAACCCAGACCTCAGAATTTCAGAGAATGAATGTAATTAGTATAGAAATCCTCAAAACAACACAGAGAAGGATTTAGCAGCACAACATAAAAGAAATCCTCAATCTCATAAATCAGGATCTTTTCCAATACTGTAAAGACATTTCCTAAATGATCTGAACAGAAAATTTAATTAATTACAATACAATTAAATGAAAACTGGAACTCGTATTTCATTAAGTAATCTATATAGTTATAGGAATAACTACTCATATACTACACATGAAAAAATAGGATACTTAGAAAATAAGTGTTCAGGAGTAGAGGAGAATAGGAAGTAATGCATTATCCACTGATATTCAAATGCAATCTTTAAATCTCACTTTAAAAAGATAACAAGTACTGGTTTTATTGGCTTAAGAAAAATACCTTTCTCCTTCCATTATTAAAGTGGTGACTTTGTATCTAGTTTCACACAAACATGAGACACACAAAAAATTATACTGTTGGCCCTCTATAAAAGCTATACTGGGGTAATGGGTAGATTTTTCAATTTTCTCTATATTATTAGGCTTTCATAGGCACTGTTGCTATTAGGTTATAAATACCAACAGTTTAAAATGCTATAAATGGGCTAAACAAGATTGAACAATGTTCAAAGTGGAAAATGTCACTTCTCGAAGGGATTGCATTAAGAATTCTGGGCTATGTTCAGCTGGAGAGATGCTATCAAGAGAAAAAAAAGGCTGTGTTGAAAATCCCAATACATATTTTCCATCTCTGTCATTAAGTCTCACAAACAGTATTAATTTCAACTCTAAGCCTCTGAGTTCTACATAATTTATTGCAAAGCAGGTAAAATTTTAGGAGAGTTCTCTTGATTTTTTTCACTCAGTGTGACAGTCAGCATTTAACATTTTGAATCTATTCAAAATTCTACAATTAACCAACTATATACCTGGCATGCCAGTAGCAAGACCCTGACCAAAAGCCAAAGTTGGATTTGCTGCTGCAAGTGACTCTGCTTGCTGCCCTTGCTGGCCCTGATTAGGAGTAAGAGGGCGCTGGCCTGTTCCAGCTCGGAGAACCTGCGAAGGATGAAGGATTTCCTTAAAAAATGAAATGACAAAGTAACAGATAAATGTATCTTGGACAACTTTGTATAGATCACAAATAGCCTTTGGATATTCTTTGAACTTATTCACATGCAATAAGATGTCAATTTAGTATGAAAAAGTACAAAATACTTAATATCAAAAACAGTCATGGGCTCTTGACAACTAGAACAATCTATTAAGCAACACAGACATTCTAGAATGTGTTTGGGAAAAATTATTTCTAGTGTTTATATTCTTTAACTTACCAAAGTAGTACTAAAAAGAAGAGATTTTTATGGGGAGGGAAGGAGGCAAGATGGCAAAATCTTAGATGAAGACAAAAATTTTAATTTATGCTTTATTATTTTCTAAAGCTGAAAACGAAAACACAGAAAGTTTAAGGAAAGAAACCATAATTATTCAGTCTGTTAGAGGTTGCAAAGTTTTCACTTTATGAAAACTTCAAAGTGAACCAAGTTTTCAGAATTCAGAAGCTTTAATGAAAAGTGTACAGAAGCTGCTGTTCAGGGTAAAGCCTTAGAGTTTAAAAAAAACAAACAAACCAAGGTTACATCAAAACAAGGTGAAACTCTTAAGGCTGGTCAAATTTTACTACTTCGTAATAAATAGCTGTTGTAAAGATTATATACAAGTGCGATATACATTAATTTCACAAATGTAAGTATTTAAGTAATTTGGAACAAGGGAAATTCACTGTAAGACCAACTTACAGATAAGCATCACACATGGGTGTATTATTCAGGTAGTGTGGTATTTTTATGTTTGCCCAAAGAAGATAAAAAATGTAGATTAAAAAATAATATATTAAATGATGCTGTGGTAATAATCTACAAGGACTGAGCCAAAGGACACTTTCAATAAGAACATCAATATAGTATTAAACTATATTAAAGAAAATTTAGAATAAAATTTAATTGCCAAGTAACAAGATATTTGTCATTAAATTGCTTTTTTGTATGAACATGTAGAATTTGATAACCAGAATTTTCAATAATTTATCAAGTTTTTACATATCAAAATAGTTCTAGTAAAGTGGCTGAAATTAAAAAACATCTTTGTGATAAAACATTTAAAAAATAATTTTAAGACATTAAATCTAACCTTTCATGAAAATATTTAATATTTTTGTGCTGAAAAATATAAAATACTAAGTTATTTCCTTTATCTGGTAAAAAATATGTTAAGTTAATATTTAAAACAGTAAGTATCTGGAAGAACGCTGAAGAAAATGGAAGTGACACTTTGACAGGAACATTATCAGCACACTTTCAGAAATGATAAAAAGAAAATTAGCTAGAGATTCCAAGGCAGTTTCAAAAACAGAAATGTAGACATTGGGTACAGCCAAATCTTTAAATTCATATATTACCGATTAGGGGAAAAAAGCATCTACATAATTAATACCTGTGTACCAACTATATATGCTAGGTACTGTGTTACATAATGAAGAAAATAAAAAGCAAAACGATAGATCTTGAATGCAAGGAGCTCACAGAGTTTCAAGACGCTTGAGGTATTAACTGAACAAAGGCAGGCCTATACCTGTTGCTGTCCAGGCTGAGCTTGAGAAGCGGCTTGCTGATTTGCTGTGTTGTTTGCCGCAGCTGCAGCTTGTTGCTGAAATAAATTGGCTGGATACACCCCCCATGGAACACCGTAATACTGAGGTGGAACCACTGCTGGACCTAAAGCACACCCCCACCCCCCAATAAAAGAGAGCAACGTCACTACATTTTATAGACAAATGAGGTCAGTCACTACTACATCATAAAAAGGGACAGTGCATAAGATATCCTTAAATCCTCTATCCACTTGCTATTTATACCCTTGCTATTTTTTCCTATTCTATTAGGGAGAAAGTCTTATTCAGGTATCGATTATTAAATGAGTGTAAATACTCAGGAGCAACAACAGTGGCCTTAATGGAGAGATTTGAAGCTAAACTCAAGAGAACCAATCTATCCAGTCAACATTTACTGAATGCGAGCTTATGGGTTTGATACAAGGTCAGACAATTAAGTTCACAAACTCATCCTAGAAAAAGTGCTGCATACCTTATTGCTGGGTATCACTAGGGTCACCTTCAAAGTACTCCCCTTGGGAAGCTATGCACTGACACCAGCTCCTAGTCTACCCTTTTTCTGGCCATTCCAGAAAAAGAGTTCCAAAATTGCTTTGAAGAGTGGACTAGGTGCTGGAATCAATGTATAGCTTTCCAAGGGGAGTACTTTGAAGGTGACAGAGTGATATTCAGCAATGAGGTATATATAGCACTTTTTATAGGATGAGTTCGTGAAATTGTCTGAACTCATATACTGGCAAACATAACATATTCAGAAAACATTAGATAAGATACCATAAAGTTGTAAGATTCCCTATGCTCAATTCATCGCTTCTCTAAAAAAATATTTTGATTATTGAAAAGAATTATAAAAATAAAACCTAACATCACTACATTTTGATTTGCAACCTATAAAACTAGGCAACATTCTAGTACCAAGCTTCTCACAACTATATTTGAATTATAAATCGTGAATTTAAAAACTTTCTTCATATCTGAAACAGACTTAGTCACAATTCTGGCAAGGTAACTGAAAAACAAATGAAACATCAGTAGTTTTGGGCTTAGTTAAAAATGGGACTAGTTAGTCAAGACAAGATCTAGGTAATTTAAGCATAGAGGAACAGACATAAGAAAGCAAACCAGGAAAAATAGACTTGTTATTTCTCTGTTTTATTTAATTCAAGATAATGTTTGATTCCTGGAGAGTGAACAGCATTGTGTAAAATTAGCCCTGCATTAAACTAATGAGTAAGATGTTACAATTCTTGACTGATATAATAAACATATCCTAAAATTCTACTGATGTGAAATTTTGTATATCTAATTTGTTTATTTTTAAAAATCAAATTCTTGGTTTCATTTTGTTTTGGAAAGAAAATAAAGCCCAGTGTAATTGACTGAATCACAAAAATTAAAAACTTTAAAAAGTTTAAAAGTAAAATACATTTCTAAAGATAGTGTAAGCACAATCTACAATGAGGATTGTCAAAACATGGAAAAGGATTTATGAAGGAAGGATACAGTGTCAAACAAAACAAGAGTCAGAATCTACTTAGAACCTCTCTGTCCAAAAGAGTAGCCAGAAGCCCTTAATAGATATTATTAGCAGGCTATTTAACAATTAAAATCTGGATAGCCTGAATTGAGATGTGCCATAAGTATATAATATACACTAAATCTTGAAGACTGAGCATAAAAAATGTTAATACATTTTAAAATATTGATTATATATTGAAATGATAATATTTTAGCTATGTTAGGCTAACTCAAACATTAAAATTAACTTCATCTTTTTTACTTCCATAGTGCAGCTACAAGAAAAATTCAATTACACTGTTTGGCTCACATTGTATTTATGCTAGACAGTACTGGTCTTAGAAAGCCAAAGTCCAGAATGCCTAGAATGCTCATGTCAAAACTAATGACGTTTTCAGTTCCACAGGTTGTGCACTTTACACACTAGCATCCAGTTAAATGGCACCAGGCAAGCTCATACCCTTATGGAATCACATGCAGATAATACAAGGGCTGTCTGGAAAAAAAAAAATCCAAATGCCTCTGTTTTTCATATTACATGACTGGATACTTTCTGGACAGACTTCGTATAACAAAAATTACTGAACATTGAGAGATTAGTTTCAGTCTACTATAATAGCAAAAAAGAATTTGAAATTAACACTTTTTCACTTCTTAAACTCCTGAGTATTTAAAAAAAAGAAAAACATCCCTGACATCCTAGAAAAAGACTCTTCTATAGCCATGATAATAAATAACTACCAGACCTGGACCTAAAATTGTCTAACCCATAGGTGACCATGCATTTCAGTGAACTTATCTCTGAAAGTAAAAGAAACTCAGCGATAGCCTGGAGTTATGAGCAGACCATGGCTGTTACCACCTTGGTCCTCCCTTGGTAATCAGCATGAATCATGTCTAAGGCCAACTCATTTCCTGTCCTGTAACTAACTCAACCTACAATCACCTTCCCCTCAAAATCCTACAGAAGATCAACAAATTGCTTCGCTCAGTAGGGCCGTGCCTGACCACCACACAACTCTCATTTAAATAAGCAATAAATACAATTTCAATTAAACCCCCCCCCCCCGCTTTATTGCAATACAACTGACATACTGACATGTAACACTGTACAGTTGTGGTATTTATTTCTGTTTGAGTGGTGGCTTCAGGTACTGTAGCTTTTAATAAATTCTAACTCCACGCCATCTTTTTATCCATCAGCTTGCTTACACATTTTAAAACTGTTAAACTTTACTTTTACATATTCATTCTCAAGACTACTGAAGTTCTTTACCGCACACTCTTTCTGACCTGGGTATTAGCTACACTTACCCCCAGTTTATTTTCTGAAAAATAATTTCACTTTGCATTGCTTCTGTGGGTAATGGGACAGGTCACAAGAATGAAGATTTATGTTTGTAGTGTAAGATTTTTGAAAACTAATGTAAATCAATTGTGTACAGAAAGGAAACTTATCAGGCTTAGGATTCTCTTGCAGCATTACAGCTGAAAAATAAAAGAACTCCGGAAACTCCAGCTCATTGTGGATAAATGTTTCAGTTGTTCCTAAGAACTTCACATTGCCCAAAGAAACAAAAATAAAGCTTATACCAAAATTAAAAGTAAATCCATAATAAGCAACAAGGATGAACAGTAAGTTACCTGCTAATGTTGCTGCTGCAGCCAATCCTGCTGCAGTGTATGGGTCAGTCCCTGGAGGAGCAGCACTAATAATATATGGATTTGGCACAAATGCAGCTGGAGCTAGGCCTGCTGAGAATACACCAGCTATATTTAAAAAGGGAGAAATAATGAATGAAATGTAAAGTATGAATTTCTTCATTAGGTAAAAACATTTCTACCTGGGATTCCCGCTCAGGGACTCAAACCAAAAACACACACACACACTCACCCACACCACACACACACACGCCCCGCCAGACAAACTCCACATTTCTACTTTGAATTTAGGAGGAGAAGAATGTGTATAATGGTTTAAATTCTTATTAACTGAGTGAACCTGATTATAAAGTCCTTCTTATTTATGAAATAGGTGGATCTTATAGGATTTTTGTGAAAGTTAAATGGGGATACTATATTTAAAATATCTGTACAATACTAGCACGTAATAAATATAGAGCTAGAACTGCTATTGTTCAATAGTTTTTCATTCAATCTTTATTAAAGTCATACTATGAGCTAGGGATTCAACAGTGAGAAGACAGATATGATCAATCCCTCATAAATCCATCTAGTGAGAAAAACAAACAAGTAAATTGGCAATGAGAATATAGCATAAGTGCTATGGGCATATACAGGGGGCATCTAATGAGCTGAGGGAGGAGTAGGTAGGATGAAGTGGGGTTGCAGTGTATGGAAAGATAAAAATGGAGCTATAATAAGGACCAATATCTATAAAGAGTTTCCTGGACTTTAGCCTGAAAGCAGTAAGAAAACAGTGAAATTTTAAGCAGAGGAATAAATTTAAGCCCAGTTCTGAGTCTAATATATACCAGTAAGGATTCAGTAAAGGCTAGGAAAACTTTTAAAAATATTCATTTGTAGTACTTATGAGAGAAAGAAGAAATTGCTGGTATTGAGAAATGGCTGTGTAGACCTTTTACCATAAGGTAATAAAAATTACTTGGAAAATGTGCTGCTAGAGCTGCCTCTTCTAGGTAACTCAGACAGTTGTAAGGTAGAGTAATAATAAAAATGGCCATGTTTAAAGTGAAAGGAGGAGTTCCCTGGTGGTGTAGTGGATTAAGGCTTCAGCGCTGGCGCTGTCAACGCTGCAGCCTGGGTTGGATTCCCAGCCAGGGAACTACCCACATACAAAAAAAAAAAAAAAAAAAAAAAAAAAAAAAAAAAAAAAAAAAAAAAAAAAAAAAAAAAAAGTGAAAGGAACTCAAAAGCTTCAAGTTTAAAAAACATGTAAAGGGGCGGGGGGAGTACGGGTATAAAAGGTGAACATGAAGTAACTTTTTAAAAAGTTCTCAGAAGGAGCATTTACCTTAAAATCAAGATTCAGAAACTTAATTCTAACTATATTATAGTGGCCTACAAATATTTTGACTGTGACCTACAAAGTGAAATATATTTCACATTGACCTAATAGTCTCCATATACACATAAACCACAAAAATCTCAAAAAGACACTTATCCTTACAAAATTCCAATGTACTCTATTTTCTCTTTATTTTCTATAATCTGTTTAATTAAAAAAAAAAATATTGGCCACAACCCACAATGCATGATTTCATGCCCAGGTACACCATGACCATTGAGAAAATGTGCTTTTAAAAAAGAAATAAGATTTAAACATAGGGCTCAATAAAATCCTTGTATGGTTTAAAATATCATTTGCTCAAATTTACATTATTAAACTATTTCCTAGGTCAAAGGTTTCAAGATTTCCCTCCAGTTCCTCTCTCATGAATTATCTTTATCACAACAGCAAATGATGCACTGGTATTCATGTTCTATTCATACCACTACAAGATCTAAAAGCCAGGAATATTTTTTTATGATCTGTATTTTTATGATTAAAAAAGACTGCTTTAAAAAACCGCAGATATTATTGGAGTGTATAAAATGGAAAGCCAAAGTCTTCATGTGACCTTCACTGACAGTTGGTTTGTAGCCTTCTAATTTTTTTCAATCTCAGTAATCATTTTAATATAGTCTCTCTATACTTACATTATAAAGCAGATATGAAGATGTAAGATTTCAAATATTTGAAAAACAAGGAATTAGTTTGACCTAATGAATATAATTGAAACTTCTGCCGATAAAAAATGGAGAAACATGTATTTTAAGCTCACATGATTCACTTAGAAATATTTACAACATAATTAAGACTACAAATAATATGCCTGCGTGTATACACACACATACATGTTTGCATGCATATATACAAATGGGTTTGTATCTGTGTTTATATGTGTACCTATAAATATATACATCCTTCTAAAAGTTTAAATGCATACACACACACACTCTCTCTTACATTTTATATTCTATGCTATGTTTTTAATGTGCTTCTTCACTTGACAACCAACGAAGTTCTCTTTCTATGTTAACATGTATCTAGCTAGTCTTTTCTTTTTAATGGTTGCATAGTATGTATTCTACTGTATAGAAAGAAAATGATTTAACCAGTCTACTACAGATATATATTTAGATGGTTCATAATATTTTGCTATAAATAAATACTGCTGCTATTAAGGTGTCTACAGTGTCAGCAAATCCTTATGAAAATTCTCTTAAATGGGTAAATATTTTACAATTCTTGATTTATACTCCTATCACAAGTATGAGAACGCTACTCACTCTTACCAAAATAAATAATCAAACTTTTTAAATAACTGCCAATCTGAGAGGTAAAATCAAGTCTTTTCTTATTCCAAGAAGAGAAGAATAATTATTAGAAAATATCATTCATAAAATTTAATATATGCTCATCTAGAGCTTTCAGATACCAATTTAAAGATATAATAAAAAAATAGGAGGCCATTTAAAATAACAGTAATAAAAGATAAAATATCTAAGAACTTATCAAGAAATATGCAAATCTATGAGAAAAAATTTAAAGCACTCATAAATACCACAAAATACTTACAACAAAAGTAAATGTACACATTTTGGATATCTTGGATAAGAAGACTTAATGTCATAAATATGCTGATTTTCCATAAGTTAATTTAAAATTTTAACCTAATCAATCTTCTAGAAGTAAAATAAGCAGATTCTGAAGTTCATAAGCAAGAACAGAAATAAACTCCAAAAAGGGAGAGCAATAATGGGTGTACTAACCTGCCACATTTTAAAACATACCATAAGCCCCCAGGAAATAAAAAATGTTGTAGTGGTCCATGAATCAACATGAACAGTATGTTTCTAAGAATGAGAAGGAAGGACTAAGTATAGGGCAAAAAGAGGCTGGGGGAAAAAGACAAAAGAAACAGGTCCAGAGTGTATGCTGGTATTAGAAGTCATCTAGAAATGTGTGGTCATTTTTGATTAAAACCAAAAATAAAATTTAGGACCTAGGCAGCCTCTTGGATTGACACAAAACACAAAGTTAAGGGAAGAGAACCAACTTAGCTTATTCCCCCTTTCATAGATTCTGATGTTGAGATTATTCACAACTTTGCCAACCAGGAAATAAATTAAGGTTAGCAAAAAAATGAGACGCATAAAAATAGTTACATGAATCTAAACAAGTAATAAAACGACATAAAACTATACATACACATTTATCAATGTCATATTCCTGGTTTTGGTACTGTACTATAATTATGTAAGATGTAGCCATTTATGGACAACTGAGTGGGGAACGCTCTGTACTCTTTGCAACTTCATGTGGATCTATAATTATTTCAAAATAAAAAGTTAAAAAACAAAAAACCTCAACACAGACAACACATACAAATGCTTGAACTCTAGCAGTAACAAATGTGTAACTTAGTAATTCATAATAAAGACTAAAGGCCAAAAACCAAATAACTTAAGTAAAAAAGAAAATATTCTAAAAAATTTTCTTGGGATTTCTATTTTAAAACCATTTTAAAAATAAACATTCTGACTTGATAATGGACACTAACGACTAACTACATTTGAACTAATCACTTGTTTGACTCTTGACTCCGCAATGTGAAAAAAACTTACGTGCTAACAACTTCCATTAAGTTATGGATATTTACTTAACCAAGACTACAAGTACTGATCATTAACAGTTCTTTGCTAGTAAATCTTTAGTCTCAATAATGTAAATCTATCAATCTTTGATCTCGATGAGATGTTTCAAAAAGTAATGAAATACTATTCAGTAAAATATCTAGATACTTTAACATGAGATTTTCTAACAGCCTAATCAAAAACGTTAACTTAGACTCACCTATATGTGGTTGCTGAGCTGCGGCTAATGCATATTGCTGCTGTTGAGCTGCAGTTAACTGCTGAACTGTTAGTGCGTTAGTCCTCTGGAAGAGCTATTAAGGAAAACATTTAATGCAAAGATTAGTTTCAAAGCGTTTCACTTCTTAGAAAACTGGGACTAGATCATTTTAAACTTATTGGAATCACTTTCTCAGCTAAAGGACATTTATTCAATAAGACATTAAGTGTTCAAGAATACCTCTATTATTCATGTCAATGCCTCATAGCACTTCAGGCTATACCATTACACAGTTAAGAGGAGCTTCTTTAAAAGCAGGAGCATGCTTTACCTGCTGCTGGGAATTGTAGTCAAAAAGGCCTACAGTAGCTCCTGAAGAGTCCATTGGTACCTGATTACCAGGATAGTCAAACTGTAAGGAATCCAGACCAACTTGTTCCATGGCATCCAGATTCTGAGTTTCAGGATTTGAAAATTCTTCAACAAGTGGTTTATTAGCTGTAGGATTAGGAAGAGGCCCCAAACCTTCTGGGGGATTAGTATTTGGGCCCAGTCGCTCAACTACTTCAGTTGGAGAGGCTTGACGACTTCCAGGAGTACGACTGTATAAAGAAAACAGAAAGGATTGATGAGTAAAAGTAGCAAGTAAGTCTAAAGTTGAAATGGGAAAGTAAGAAAAGCATGAAAAACAAATGGTTGTCAAATATAGAGGGCAAATTAAGCACACCAGGTCACTAGTCATTTTACTTTATAAAAACATTTTTTCCCTGTCTAATCTAAATTCCTCTTAAGAACTGACATGATTTCATCTTTAAAAAATATTAATAAATATACCCCCCAATTTGAACAGCATAAAGACATATAATTCAATTTCATAGATAAGAAAATTGGCCAATATCACAACTTAGGCTTACATCACCTGAAGCTTTTATTTGAAGTTATAGTAAAAAATAATAAGTATGAAATGACAAATATGGGAAGGCTCAAAAACCAAAGCCCATCTATCATACTCTGTCCTGCCCACCAGCACATATTTTTGCTACAACTCCAGCTTAATAGTATTTCAGAAAAAAACTGACTACAAAGGATTATTATGGCCTTCATGACTTAAAGGCATAAAATGTAGGATACAACTAAGACAAAAGGCTAACTCCTGGCTCTGAATGTGATCGTGAGCAAATCATTTCATCTTCCAGGCTTCAGTTTCCTTACTGAAGAGATGACCCGTGGTTCCAATTAATAAAAACAAAAAAACTATCTGTCAAAATCCTGTATGACAGCTCTCCAAAAATCATCTTTATGGTACCAAATTGTTTCAGTTTAATGAAATCATCAGAAAAAATAAAAATGTATAATCAAAAATTAAGTATGCACATAAATGAAAAGTATAATTTTATGTATTAAAAAAGTAACTTTTTCTACTGACTACTCCAACCTCAACTTTCCCAAGAAAATTAATAATATTGGACTAAGTTTTAAGCATTGACACTTCTATTTTTATTAACATACCTCATGGTCTAAACTTTATTTCTAGATAAAATCCTCATTTACAGTCTCTTTCTTCTACAGAAACATTTTGCATAAGATCTTTCCATTACAAGATATAAGTCTGTTCCGAAGAACCATGAGTTCATAGTATAGTCACACATAGTGTATTAAATAAATGCCAATAACTACTTTGCCTGGATTCTAATGCCAGTTTTTATACCCAAGTAACTCTGCTCCCAATTGTAGCTACTTTACTTTGGTATCAATTTGGTAACATATACAGAACATTTTACAGGGCAATTACTTAATTACATAAAGAACATTGTTTCCCAGATATTTATGTGAACTTATACTTTATTTAAAAATCAACCACTGTCTGTACAACACTACAAAAATTTTCAAATTCCTTTCCCCCTTAACCATACCCAATTTTTCATGTGAATATTCCAAAGATTTGTTTTTTATTCAGAATATATGGGAACAAAAAAATAAAACTCATAGAATGTTCCTTAAAATCAGCCTCCCTCCCTCCCCCACCGGCCAAAAGACAACCTGCTATAGTTCTTTCATTCTTTTCAGTTCTACTCCAGTAATGTATATGCTGATGATTTATCAGGGAATGTACATGTTAATGATGTGCTAGTATAGTGACCATATGGCCATAGCTATTAGTGTAAACTGTTGTCAAGTACAATACTGTATTAAAAATAATTCACAATTTATATACTCCAAACTTAGAATAAAATTAGAATGCTAATAAATACAAAGTTCATATTAACATAGAGAAGTACAAACTTTCATACAAAATAATATAGCAAAAAAGTAGAGGATACAATAGAAATGATTGTGCTATCAGTGGTGCTGTTTTCTTGCTATAGTTAATGGTGTATTAACACTTCAATTATAAATGTATATACTGAAGGCTTTATAATCAACTCAGTTTTAAATGCATAACCTTGACTAAAGCTTAGATTAGGTAATTGCAGAAGAGCAAAATCAGGATAAGGTTCCAAAACAAATTGACTAGCATTAAATTTATTTCTTGTCAAAAGAGGTTTACTGGTTTTGGATGCTTTTTTGCACTTAGAACAGATTTAAGGGCAGTAAATATAAAAGTATACCACCTACATGTACCTACACTCAGTTCACTGAGATTTCACAGTTCACAAGATCTCAAAGGAACAGCTCATTCTCAGGTATAGGTCCCAAAGCATCTGACTACTGAATTTATAAAGTATAGGAAATCAGTGTGAAGAAACAACGCTCTAATATACAAATGTGCACTGCTTAATCTAAGACCAAAGGGTAGAATAAACACTTAATTTAAGTTGCCATACAGAGACAACTAAAAAGTTACAACTTAAGTGAGCTTAAGGATAACTTTTTGAAGTCTCCTAATGTTCCCCACTTCATAATTTAAGAAATGTTAAGTATTAACACAAACTCATATAAAGGCCGCAGATCCTATGAGCTAATTATGCTTCCTCATTTCCAAGATGAAGAGTTAAATGAGGGTAGGGGATACAATTCAGGAATAGAAAGAGAAGACCCCAAAGAAAGGTGCTTAAAAGCAGCCTCAAGAAATATGCCCAGAAAACTCATGAATTAAACCTAAAATTCACTAAATGTTAGCATGGAGGAAAAAGTTAAAATTTAGACAACCATATCAGCAGAAAGGTAACAGCAGCTTCTAATGTTATTCCTTCAATGGAATGTACTGTTTGAGAAAGTTTTAAATAATTATTTTTTAAAAAATGGTTCATAGTCATTAACTAATATTCCTTATGAAAAAATTAAATCTTCCTCTAGATTAACACAAGATACAAAAAGAAATAAAATAAACCAAAACTGGAAAAATGTCTAAACCAGTCACATCAGCTAGTAGCAATAATCCCTAAAGAGATAGGCTTTTCTTCTTGAGAAAGTTAAAATCTTACTTAAAATCTTTGCAATCGGCATCCATCCCATTTGGCAAACCTCTGCCATTTATTTTAGAATCATCATCATCTCCTTGTTTAAGATCTCTGTTTTGGTCCTCCTCAAATGGAGAAGCCTTGCCTTTTTGATCTCCTTTCTCAGGTCCATCTGTTTCAGCATCTCTAGTGCCCTGAGGAAAAAGAATCTGTTTGATTCTGAATATTTAATAGAACACACAAAAAAAGGCACCATAAGGTGATCTAAAACTACACTATAGTGCATGTAAACAATAAAAGCATTGAATCTTATTTTAATTTCATAGTCAACTAATTTATCAAATTGCGTACAAACCAGTGATTTATAACAGAAGGGCT
Organism: Lyroderma lyra; assembly: GCA_004026885.1. Taxonomy (NCBI): domain Eukaryota; kingdom Metazoa; phylum Chordata; class Mammalia; order Chiroptera; family Megadermatidae; genus Lyroderma; species Lyroderma lyra. The sequence continues at coordinate 108,504 of PVJL010003082.1, forward strand.
AAAGCAACCTTAACTATAGCGGTGCTAGAAAAGCAGTAACACCACAAATGAGATGAAAATTCCACTTACTGTATAGACATTTTGTTTAGTTACTTTTACATCAAGCACTACCATAAATAAGCGTTTTTAATCTTGCAAATTATATATTTTATTTAATATGGTTTATTTATATAAAATGGTTAAGAGTATAACTATTCCCAGTGGTTCTACTGTTTTATGTATTAATACTTCAAGTAGTGGCCAAGAGAAGGCAAGAGCACCAAGAGCTACAAAATTTCCTTTCGCTCTAGGAAGGGTCAGAAAAATAAAATGACTTAAAGATAACCAAGTAAGCATTGAGAAATTTTAAATATTTCTCTATTCAAAATACTTACAAAAGTTCCCTTCCTAAATCGAGAATCCAATTTATCAGCAGGAGAAGAACTTAGCACATATTCTACCATGCTCACACCAAGGCCTCCACTTTCTGATCGCGGAGACAGTATTGCATTTACTTCACTGTTTCCATGAAAACCCTGTCCAGATCTTCTCTGTACCATAATAGGCTGGGACATTGAATGGTCTGTTTGGAAGAAAGAACACAATTACATATTTGTACTTTTAAACTAACCAAATGTACTTATAAAAATTAATATACTAAATTAAAAGTATCAGTATATTGTTTCATTTTGAGTATTATAATCTTTATAAAAAGCTCTTCATTGTGTTGACTCACTGGCTTGGGCACATTCCTTGAAAATACAGACAGAAAGAGCCATTTGGTATAAAAACAGGTAAAAGCCTATGCAAAGCATTTTTTTTTTTTTTAATGACAACCACAAATGGTCAATAAAGAAACATTAACCTGAAGTCTCAGTTGTCTATTATTACAGAATCTTATTAAGAAATTAAAGTTCTTTAAATTGATGGCTGCCAGGTGGAAGGGGGGCTGGGAGGTGGATGTGAAAAGGTGAAAAGGATTAAGATATACAAATTGCCAGTTACAAAAATAGTCTTGGGGATGTAAAGTACAGCACAGGGAATAGTTAATAATATTCTAATAAGTACATAAGGTGTCAGATGGGTACTAGACTTAGGGTGATCACTTTGTAAGGTATATAAATGCACAATCACTGTGTTATACACCTGAAACTAATACTGTATGTCTACTGTACTTGAAAATAAAAAAGAAATTAGTTAAGTTCTTCTGGTAATTCATAATTATTCAAAACAAAAACTTTTAGGGATAAAATCCAGAAGAATAAAGCTAATGCCTCTTAAATTGGCAGAAGCACTTCTCAACCTCACAGTTATGTACTGGACAGATGCAGAATACATACTGTACTGCTATAAATACAAATAAATGAGCTTGGACAAAACCAGTACTATCAAGAATTTTCTATTCTTGGAGTAAAAAAACCTAAGTATCACCTAAAGAGTATCTTTTAAAATGTCATGTAGTTTAAATAAAAGTTTTCCATTTATTTTAACAAAAAATCGTTTACCTGGTACAAATACCTTTTATATATATTCCTGTGGCAAAAAGAAAAGCAGGAGTCTTTGAGATTTGAGAACAAATGGAATGCAAATATAATACAGTAGACTCTCAGTTACCCAGAACTTGCTGGTTGCTTGAGATTTTGTCAGTTGCTAGAGTTCCAGTTAACTGAGTCTACTTATCTGGCATCTATCAAACCCCATGCTGGTTGAGAGTCTACTGTAAATCATCTAAGCAATATTCATATAGATTTGCTTAAAAATTTTTTTTAAAGGAACCAATAAGCTGTCAGTTACTTCTGGCTTACTTTGTGAACATGTACAATAGTAAATACTAGGTCTAGTCCTTAAAGGCTGAACTATATCACAGAGGTACTCAGTCATCCTTTCATTAACTGTAATAATTTTTAAATGATTGTTACTTTTGTTAAACCATATTGAAACATTTTTATTTCAGTAACTTTATCCATGAGAGATTAGTCATTGTATTTTTTTATTCAATTATTCAAGCATTCACTCAGTTCAAATACTGATAAGTCTCTCATACACAAGGACAAATAAGACAGTTCCTGCCCTCAAAAAGATTATAAGATTAATAAGAAGGCAATCTTAATAGAGTAAAAGAGCTTCAATAAAAATAATCCAGTATACTAGAAGAACAGAACAAAGGGGTAGCAATCCTTCCCAATTTTCAGAGTAAATCCCAAAGAGAGGGAAAGGCTCGTAAGAGTTAAAGTTAGCAAAGTAGGTAGGGGCGGAAAGAGCATTTCAGTTGGAGAAACCAGCAGATTCAAAGGCCTGGACTTGCTAGGAGAACACAGTAAAATTAACAGTCACAAGTATTTCAGTTCAGCTGAGAAGAAAGTATGTGTATGACAGTCTTCTGTAGTCATGAAAAGAATCTCTTAGAATGACAATTCCTTTAGAACGGGAATGTGCTATTCATATTTGTACATGCTTAGCATTCAATAAATGTTTACTCAGTAAACAAAATAATCCCATTCATCTATCATGTCTCCTAGTAAGAACTAATACTCATCTTAAAATTTTTATCCACACAACCGAAAAGGTTAAGTTGGGAGCAGTGGTACAAGAATGAACTAAAATTATGAATTTTAATTTTATAATTAAAAAGAAATACCAGAAATAAGTAAACATGTTGTTTAATATTTTATTGTTGGAACTAGTTGTCCTCAAAATGTAACATAGCAAAAATATTCTCCCACCATCCATCTTGCATATAATCTCCATTACCATGTTGTGCTCAAGATGCTTTGCTTTGGAATGTTTTAAAAAATATTTGGTTCTGGTAAATAATTCACCATTCAACCTCCACAAAAATAAAATAAATAAAAAGAAATCAAAGCATGTCTATCAACCAAGTTCAAGCACATGTGATTTTTAGCAAAGAAAGTGTCTTCTGTGGAAAAAAGGTATCCCAGTCCAAAAGTCCAATCTAACATAGATTATAATTTAAATCTATAAAAAAAATTCAAGGGCAAGGATTGTATCTCATTTATCTTTGTAGAACACATTAATTACCATATTGGTTGAACTCAAAGAAAATTCTCGTTGCTTTAAGGAATTTTAGTGTAAATTAGTAGTTAACAAAGCATTCCACCTTTTCCAATTTCGAATGTAAAGAGAATTAATCATTAAATTTTGTAGCATTTCCTAACTCTTTGGCAATTATCTGTTTAATAACAAAATTTTAAATTATAAAAGATTTTCAAATCTCAATATATTTTAATGATTTTCAGAGTAAGGGAAAAGCTGGTAATTTACACTAAAAAATAGGTTACTTTAATAATTATCATCCAGAAATTTGTTTTTATGTTACTTTGGTTATTCTGTATAGCTTTAGAAAAGCTACATGAAACTCACTGTTATAAAAACAGAAAAGCTATTTGTAAAATCCATGTTGATAGTTCCACATGTATATCTCCTAAATTTTACTAATCAGAAAGATTTAAGAATACAATAAGCACTATTTTAACAACGTAAGTATGCTCTTTCAATTACCAATAAATACTGTCACTCCTCTGACTTATACTCGTATTCCAGATCCTTCTCTTAAAAGTTTATTGAACCTAAATTATCTCTGCACTGCTTATAGCTATCAAAACCATTCTGCTCCCTTTCTCCCCTTCTGGGAATTCTACTTTACTAAAGGAGTCTGCTTCCTTTCTGGTAGTGGCTAATGTCTAATAAGTTAGACTGAGCTGCAACTAGAGAAATCAGTAACTGTCCTCTAACACAACTTAAGACTGAGAATTATTAATGCATATTCTATTTTAATGAAAATTCAGAATTTTATAATCAGAGTTTTAACTTCAGAAAAAACTTCTTAAAAAACCTTACCATGACAAGCACTTCTAATCAGTAAATGGACAATTAGATAAGAGCTAATTTATATAAAAAAATATACATTATAATGATTGATGAAATCTTCAACAACGACATCATAAATTTCTCTAACAACTGTCTGGGAACAGGCAAGGTTTTAAAAATTCAAGTTAATTCATAATTCTTACACATACACCAAAAACTTACGAGAAGTTCCCCATGCAGTCTCTCTCCATTCATCATCCCCAAGAAATATGCCTTTTTGTCCATCTTTTGTTGAATCATCAGGTTCCCAAAACTTTTTGGTAGGCAAAAGCTATTTGGAAGGGAAAAAATATTACATTTACATTTAAATTTATTCTAATCGCAAAGAACTAATATGTAGAGGAAAGCAAACTTACCACCAATATGTACAAGTTATCAATGCTAATGAAAATTCAGAGTGACTTATTTCCTAATTTGTCTCATTAATAAAAATAACTCCCTACTTATGTTTGAATACTGGCTCTAATAATTCTAGACATAAACATTAAATCAAATTCTATTTCTTCACTTTTCGATACACATATTGATTGAATGTCATGTGACTGACTTCTTTGTAAATGTTTTCAAAAGACTTTAGTATTCAATTTCTATCAATACAGATAATACAATAAAAATGTCTATACAATGAAAAAAAATGTCCTTTACTTCCAAATACTGCCCTTAGATCACCTCCTATCCTACAGCTTCGTTGATGGAAAATATAGTTTCATTCTTCACTCAATCAATGCAAGTGAACTTCACAATTTTTCCTAGGTCCTGAACACTAAGAATTTATCAAGAAGCTACAGATGGCAGAAGAGATACATAGAAAAGACCCTCAAATACTTTGCAGGTAACAATCTCAAAGTCCTGTGCTCTATCCTATATTGCAACACACACATTATATAAAAGTTGTGTTGATACCACCATTCACTAATTACTCAAAGTGTACATTTGGCCAATTCCTAATGATGCTTTAATAGTCATCCAGGTCTCTCTTCTCTACTTTTCCTGACAATCAGAGGATGTGGACATTTGAAAAGACTAGATTGGTTTTCCTGAAATGTGCATTTGTATTATTTTAAATAAGCATTTGTAAGACACCCATCCTCAATATTAAACCTGTACATGGGTTTACTACTACACTAAATTATCTGTTTGCCTCCTTAAAGGCATGGTGACCTTATCATAAGAGAGCTCAAAAACATACAAATTAATTCTAATGAACAGTAAAACCTGAATTGGGTCTGGGAGGTACGACTGTGTGTGTTGGGGATTAAAGGTATGAGTGGAAGGCACAACTTGTGTAAAACAGGGTGTGAGGTGGTGGAACAGATGCAAGAAGGTCAAAGTTGATGCTGGAATACCTATCTAAGTCAGACTGTGAGGAGCCTTAAAGACATGATAAAGAAATTGTGTATTACATTGAAGCAAAAGGAAATCAAGAGAAGTTGGCAAGAAGGACACTGTGTTTTAGAAAACAATTCAAGCTGTAAGAAAAATGGATATTCTAGATTAACCATAAGACAAAAGATTAGTTTAGGAGAATCACAACAGGATGAAGATGACAAGAATTACAACAATACTGGCAGAAAACCTGAGAAGATAAAATGGATCTGAGAGACATTTAAAAGAGTCAATAGACTATAAACACAAATGAGAGTTTTATAAAAAGGATAAAACTTTAAAATTTGGGTAACAAGGTAAATGGTAATACTATTGACCAAAACAGGGGTGTGTGGTGTATATGCTCATGTGCACGTGTATGCAGGGCTGGGGGTGAGTGGGTGAAGCAGCTTTGAAGGGGGGAGATTCAATTTGGGCATGTTCCTAATCTACAAATCTTTTTTATTTTTAATTTTAAAGAAAACTAACTTCTGCTATTTTAAAAGAGAAAAAGTTTTTGGAGGTTCAGGTCTTCCTGAGCTGCAAATACAATAGTAAGCATTCAAAGTATAGACATTTTAAACGATAATCTGCTCTAACAAATATCCCAGTAATACAATCTGTTCTGTCAATTAAAAAAAAATCTCATCATAAAAGTTTCACATAAATATGGAAACAAGAAATAAAGCTGGTAATACTAAAACACTGTACTTGCTATATTTAAATAATTGAGCATTTATTCATAGTAAAACTCCAGTTAATTCCTTAAAAATACTGTATACACGAACTACTTCAGGAAATAAATGACAAATGGCCAAAGAATACAGAAATGCTTTTATCCCACACTTGATGGGGAAAAAAAAGTTTCAATATCAAAATAAGAAAACAAATAAGGAATTGAATATACTTACAACAACTTAATAAAAGCATCACAGACACAGAAGCAGCTAAAATTATCTAATCTGAGGTATTAGCACTGTGCTATAAATACCTCCTCATTTTGCAAACATTTCTAAGTTATCATGCACAGGAAAACCATTTAGTAGTTAATAAAATTAACACTTCTAGCAAAGGCCTTTACCAACACTCTAGAAACAACTTTCTGTGACAATTTAGACACTGATTTAAAATACTTTTAAGAGAAACTATACTATTTTGTGACCAAGAATAACTTAAAAGAACTAAATATAGCAAAAGGCAACAATTCAGGATAATAGTTAAAAAAAATATTAAGTGCTACACTGGCTGGAACTGCAATAAAAATAGAGATGTGCCCCTGGAGACTCTTTTACTGTAGTAGAAAGGGGAAAGCACATTATAGAAAACAAGGGGTAAGAGATCTTGAAGATCCATAAAATGTATTATCTAATACCACTTCATATTAGTTCCCCAGTTCACAAAAGCTCTAAACCAAGGCCAGGTAACCCAGTAATTCTTGTCAACCTGCTCCTCTGTTCTTCCAAAGAAATGATTGGGTGGACATACAAATTCATCCCCCAATGGTCCACCACTTCATTAGTTCTTTCATTTAAGAAGCATTTATGGCTTGTGCTCTCCATCTCCAAAGAAATCAGTCAACACCCTAGCATACTGCCTCAAAATTAATGAAATTCCTGTTAAAATTTATATTATAAGGTACACTTCAAACTTTAGATTCTTCTAAATTGTTATGTAAAATCACCAAACCAACCAAATTAACATAATCCTAAGAACTAAAAAGGATTTAAAAGCTGTATGTCTACATTACAGTGTTTTAAATTAAGGTGTTCATATAACATCCAAACTGGGACAATTTTGCTTGCTTCGGCAGCACATATACAAACTGGGACAATTTTGCCAAAGGAGGTGCTATTAATAATTATGCTGTGAAGCAATTATGTATGTGTACTGTCTGGACAAATTAGAATGTAAGGTGACTCTACAATGGAAGTCCATAAAAGACAGACATAGATGTTAATAACTAAGTGTGCAGAGAACAAAAGACACAAGGTAATTCCCTGAAACTCCAGAATGGTGCTTTTCTACAATTTAATCTTTTCTGTTAATAAAATATTCAATATTGAAGTTTTTTCAAATCACACCATTTCACCAAATCTTCTTCATTCCTAATATCCCTTAATATCACCAGCAGACACTATTAGATATTATCATTTCCAATGGGGAGCAGTATTGCCAATAGTCAAGACACTTAATAAGAGTTCAAACTGCTATAATGTGGTCTTGAACCAATTAACCATTCTGAGCTGCAGTTTCTTTACTGGTAAAGTAAGGAAAATAATAAAGCGACTGTCAAAGAGTCTCTCTAATACTAGAATAAAATAACCTAAGTAAAGTGCTTAGAACAGCATCCAGCACATAGTGACACATAAGTATCAGGTAACTTTACTACCAAAAGCATGAATATTTTAATACCATACAATATGAATAACATACTGGCCAGCAACACTTAACTGGCTGATTATTTTAAAGGATTGTAACATTATTCATTACAAAACTTTTGTCTATAGCTGACAGCCTTCTTTTTTTAGTCCATTTGAGTATACTAGAGGGATCATGGCACCCCATTCCTTATAAAGAACAGCTGCCTACCACAGTCACACTTTGCATAAGGAAACAGAATCTGGGGTTAAATTGTCCAAGGTTACATGTACAGCTAGTAAATGGCAGCATTAAGATTTGAACCCAGGGGTTCCCTGGTGGTGTAGCGGCTAGGCTTCAGGACTCTCAACTCCGTGTCCTGGGTTCAATTCCCAACCAGGGAACCACCACCAAAAAAAAAAAAAAAAAAAAAAAAAAAAAAAAAAAAAAAAAAAAAAAAAAAAAAAAAAAAAAAAAAAAAAAAAAAAAAAAAAAAAAAAAAAAAAAATCTGAACCTGTATCTGTTTAATTCTTAGGCCTTTTTTACATTAAACAACCAGAGAAGATGGTTCTTTTCAATCACAGTCTAACTCATCAATATTTCTGAAAATTTCCAGTATTAGGCCACCACTAGCTATAATGAAAAGTTTAAGATATTATTATGATATTCAAACCATACAATGTTGGTATTCATTATAATAAAGTTGAAGATAGAATTAAGATAGGGAGATTTATGCAGACATGATCAGCTACTTAAATACTGTTTGAAACAGCAGGTTTCCATTCCACTTATCCCTAAAACCTCAGTCTGAGAGCATTGGAAAGATATGTCATTCATCAAAAAATTACTCTTATTACTATTTTCAAAAAAGTCAATCTTACCTCTATACCATATAGCACTAGTGATAGATTTGAAAAAAAAAGAAAATCTCCTTACTTCCTCCTGCCCAATGTTTTCCATTTCACCAAACGACAAGGGATCTTAATACATAAATTTTTTTATGTCTTCCTTTAAATATTACTGTTATCAGAAAAGAGAGAAGGAAGCATTATTTATAATACTAAGCTAAGGAAATACTCCCAAAATAAAACACATTAACTCAATGATTTAAAATGAAATTCTGGGTTCCCTAAGGAATTTCAGGTAGGGGCCTCTTTTCCCTTATTATAAAATAAACAGGAACTGAGTTTTGTATATACAAGGGCTGTCTGGAAAGTATCCAGTCATGTAATATGAAAAAGAGAGGCATTTATGGCTGGATTTTTTCCAAACAGACCTCGTATATAACATAAAATATATTTATATATCAATGTACAGCAGACATAGATGTTAATAGCATCTATGTAAGATGTATCTGTATATATTAAAATAGGTAACAAAGGGGGACCCCCCACCAAAAAAAACTGGAATTATCTTCTGGAGGGCAGGCCCCTTGTAGCACAGGCTAGGAACCCATGTGCATCAGTGTACCAGCTGGTGTCGTTGTGACAGGCTGTGTTCGGATTTATTGAATTTATTTTGGAGACTCTGCCAATGCGTTTGACCATTTCATGATGGTGACTTACACGAAAAACATGCAGCATGACAATGCAGCAGCCCATATACCACTGAGTGTTCAGCAGTTTTTGATAAAACAAACAAACAAACAAACAAAAAACCCAGCATGACCCTTGTGCCCAACCCTCCCTATTTACCCAATCTCACCCTGAGCAATTTTTGACTTTTTGTTTCCCTAGATGAAAAAGTCCTCAAAGGGAAATGTGTTGCTGATGTGGAAGAGGCGAAACAAAAAAGACAGCACAAATATTAAAAGGCATCAAAATCGATGCATTCAAAAACTGTTTTGAGCAGCAGAAAAAGCATCTCTACAGGTATACTGCATCAAGTGGAGAGGTGACTGAAGTTTAAACAAGGAAGAATAAATACACAATATTTTATAAATAAATTCCAGGTCTTTTAGGGTCCCCCATGTATATACCTCTAGAGTGTAGTTTGAAAACACTATACACTAAATGAAGCTAAGTTCAACATCCTGTGAATTAGCATTTCTCTTTTTAAGCCACATGATGTAATGCAAATTGGTAGATCTTTTGACAAAAATGTGTAATGGGAAAAAAAAACGGAAAGGATGAGTTTATGAATGAACGAATACAACTCTTTCTATTTCTGGCTGAACAATGAGAAGAGACTGCCGTTCTGATGAGGGTCAGAAAAGCTATCATGATCTACAAAAACCAGTATACATAAATTCAGTGCTTTGTACATTAGCGATTTATAACAACTTAAGATATAAGGAAAACTTTTTTTAAAAAATCATGAATAGGCCAATTCATTAAAAAAGAATGTCATTAAAAAACAAGCAATTTTAGAAAACTCAAGAGCCAGAAACTCAAGGCTGTTTTAATTTATTAAAATGAATAAATTCTGGGATTAAAAAAAAACCAAAAATGCCTCACCTGTCAGGAAAGGAGGAGAAGACTGGTGAGAGAGAGAGAGGCAAAGAAGGAAATCCCAGAAGGTTCCCTGCTGCCTGTGAGATGAGGAAAGATAGAAAGGCTTGTGGGAGAGAGAACCCAGAGACAGAAACCTGAGTAGGTTTTTCAGCTATCTCTTAGAGGTAACAGAATTAGTTGGTCAACTGTTAAGAAAAAAACTTAATTAGTGAGTAACAGCTTATTTAAAAATACATTTTTACTAGATGAAGGTCACAGAAGCACTGATCTGCTGCTACCTGCTAAAAAAGCAGGCATTCTACACCCTAATCACTTTTACTGTGAATTCTGAAATTACCATGAAGAAAGCCCAGATTTAAGCTTAGATCATTTACTATTCATTCCACCTTCTCTCTTTTCCAAAAACCTCAAATATCCCTCCTCTAAACCCAGATAACTAACTAAACTCTTTCAACTACTGTTTCTGATTATATTTAACTGCAGATTATTTGGATTTATCACACAATATTTAGAAAGGGAGGGGAGAAAAGCAAATTTGTAAATATATACACAATGTAGACCTGGGAAGTAAAGTGCTAAGTGGGTGTTTAAATAGAATTGAATAAGGGTGTGAATTTACTTGCTCTTAAAAAAGTTCAAGTTCAAGTTTGTCATAGACTAGAGTGAAACATAGCTTGGACCTGCTTTTAAGACATGTTATTCTGCTTTCTAAAGACCAAAGAAAACAAGCAGCAGGGAAAAAACAAAAGCCCTTTTCAATTGCTTCTTTTTATTCACTCACAGGGTAATGTCTAAGCAGCCATTGCACTGCAATGAACCTGCTGTTTTGTTTAAAAAAAAAAAAAAAAAATTCCCTCTCTCAAATTTTTCTTAGGGCCCAGAATTTTACCTTATGCACTTAACTAACAAGTTTACTTTGGCAGTACTTATGCTTAAACAGCTTAACTCACCCTTAAATCAGTCCTCTGATAATGACAAACTCTTTGGAAAACGCTCTTCTAGAGAAGGGGAGGGTTAGCTAGCTGCAGGGTGCCCTCTTGTGGCCCAGAGAGTGACCGTACTCTTTTTCTGCATCTGAAGAGCACAGCATTGGATGGAGTCTCATGAAAGTCTCTAATCTAACCAGAGTAAAATAATCTCCAGGAGCAAGCAATTAATTACACACCTTAGGTCTGTTCACCATTATTTTCTTTTTATCAAAGTCCACACTATGTCAGTACTACGGAACATGAAAAAATAAAGATGTGACAAGGGTTTTCATAATCAATTAAAATTTTCTAAATATTCATTAGGTATATGAAAAATTTTTGATGTCTTAAATTATATAATGGTGAGGTTGAATGGGATGCCCCAACAAGTCACAGGTTAGCAGGACTGATAAAATGCATTTAAAAAATTGAGAATGCTCACTGTGTGCTAGTCATTCAAAGCTACCAGTCTATAGAGACTAATGCAATAAACTGTAAACAGTAATATAATAAAGCATACACAAAGATCTACAAGAAGTCAGATGAGGAAGTATAATTCTACTGCAGATAGCAAGGGGATAATACTTGTAGATAAATATCTTTTTCAGTAGAGTCTTACAGAGGATTAGAATTTTAAGCCAACAGTGAACAAGGAGAGATTTTTGGAAGAGAGAATAGTGAACAATTAAGTGTGGCTAAAGCAAACATAGCATACATATATAAAACAGGAGGACAAGAATCAAGGAAGGGTTTTTTCTGAGAGAAGTAATTATGATTCATTACCAAACTATAACACAATATCTAACCAAGTTAATCAAATCAATTAGATACAAATAATCTCACTAAAATAAAACCTGAAAATCAAAACTACAAAACTGTATAATCTGAGATTTAAAAAACCCACATCATTCCGAAGACATAACCACTATTTTCAAGATTTATGGTTAAAAAAAGTCTCAATCAAAGTGAGGTATACGTTCTTAGTATTCATAAATATTTACCTCTCCCATTCCCCGAGATTCTAATGCAAGAGCTTGAAAATCATGATTCATTTCATCCACAGATCAAACCTGTTGAACAAAACCAAAAATTAGTATAAAGAAAAATTTAAACAATAAATTCTATAAACTATTTTTATATTACAATGACGCTATTAGCATGAGCTGAGATGTGCAAAAATGAACTTCTCCATGAAGACAGATTTTCCTAAATAGGTACATGACAGTAATCTACACTGAAATTTGTGATAAAAGCTAGGGTTCAATAGTTCTTGAGTTATACCCTGATCTTTTTTTGAGTGAAAGAACAGATGGAAAGTAAGGAACAGAGCTCAAGTACTAACATGTAGTTATCTTGTTTTTAATGTTGTAGTTTCTATTACAAAATTACTTCACATTACTTTTTTAAGATTTTTCAGTATTTCTCAGCACTTCATTATTTGTGCCAATAATAAAAATTTCACTGAAAATATTTTTGTTATCCAGTTCTACCTCAAAGAAACATATAAATTCATCAGCTTTGAGAGTAATTATAATATTCACAGGTTTCCTTAAGTATATAATTCCTTTTCCTTCTTTTCACAGACTACAACTAAAGCATGTATTTCTATTTTTCCATTTCTAACATTTTAAGTTTTTGTTTTTTTTTTATCTTTCATGCGACAATGTGTTTGCTTCCTACTGTTAAGTACTTCTGGAGAAAACCATTCAAGCTTGAAGCAAATTCATAGCCTTCAACGCTTTGGGCCTTACAATATGATCCCTACTATTTTCCCCAGTCAGTCCTCTCCCTAAAACTCCACAGTATTTTGACATTACAAAGCACTTCTCCCTTCCTGCGATACTGTTCTGTTGCTACCAAGTCCCTTATGATAATTCTTTTTAACTTTTCTATGTGTCTAGTTAAGTCTCCTGAGGCTTCCTCACAGACTACTTGTCTTCTCACCTCTTAAATAAATGTTAGTGTTCCCTTAGTATTCGATCCAAGAAACTCTCATTTCTACCCTTTGTCCTGAGCAATTTCACCCACTTTCATTGCTTTGAGAAGTGTATGTATCTGCTTAGGACTCACACCCCCATATTTGTATTTATACACTAAATCTCCTGTCTTCAAAATGTCCAATTATATTCTTCCTTCCATCTTTGGGAGGCACCATGGGAAATTCCAACTTTACTCTTCATTCTTCCCCACTTCTAACTTCTTTCCCCCTTTTTTAAGTGGTGAAAAAATAGTTTATTACAAGCAGAAAATACACTCCAAAGAGGTAGGAGCAGGCTCAAGCGAGTAGCTCAAGAGCCCTTCTTTCCTTTCTTACACCAATATCCAATCACTAAAGTCAACCTCCCACCTCACTTAAATCTGATTGTTCAGACCACCTCATCTCTTACCTAAAATACTGTAATCCTCTCCTGTGTTCCCATCCTATAATCTCCAAAATGTAGTTAGTCATCTTTCTGATTTGTACTCTGATCATGTGACACCTGTCTTTTAATCCTTGACTTAAAGATAAAGCTTCAAGTCCTAAATGTGGTTTACAAGGGGACAAGATTAAATTCAAATTATAGTTCAAACAGCTAGTAGTTCTGTAACTCTGGATAAGTAACCTAAACCATTTTTTCTCAGTTTCCTCCTGGGACAACAGCAGCAGCTGCTGCCACATGGTTTGTTGTGAAAACTGAATTAGGTAACATACAACACAATAGTGTCAAATACATAAGCATTCAAGTTAGATATTAAGAAAAGCTCTTCAATCTTTATATCAAATGGTACTTGAACAATTGGCTGCCCACATGCCAAAAACAAACAAACAAACAAACAAACAAACCCCAACACATACCTTATACCTTAATATTAAAAATTAACTAAAAATGGATTATGTACCTAAATGCAACACTTAACATTATAAAATTTCTAGAAAAATAGAGAAAAGCTATGTGAAGTTGTGATGGTAATGAGTTTTTAGATCAACATCGAAAGCAGAGTCCATGAAAGAAAAACTGATGTCTAAAAATTTGACTTCATCAAGAACATGCTCTATGAAAAATAAGAAAATGAAAACACAAACCACAGACTAGAAAAAAAATTTTTTTAAATCACATGTCCAATGTAAGACTTGTATCCAGAATATATTAAAAACTTAAACAAGAAGAACCCAACTTAAAAAACAGGCAAAAGATCTGAACAGATTAATATTATACATTAAAGATACATTGACAGCAAATAAGCTATTCTTTCTCTTGCTAGAAAAGCTGGATTCATTAACACTTGTCACAAAGTGAGTATTTCATTCATTCTTTCATTAACTCAGTAGGCTTCTACGGGGCATCTTCAATGCGTAAGATTCTGTACAGAAAAAAACTGAGTTAAAATATGGTCAGTGTATTCAAAGACTTTAAATGAGTCTGATGTTTACTGGTAATTACAGTACAATAGCTCTCATCAGACCAAACCCTCCTTGCAGATAACAAACTCTAGACAAAATAAACAAAAGCAATAAACAAACAAACAACTGAATGCTATGGAAAACTAAAATACAAACCAGAAAAAAGCCTATACTTAAAAGACTGGTACAGAGTGAGGGTTTTATTTTAAATGGCTTTTTTGGCTGAGGACAGGCCTAAGGGTGAAGATGAGGAGCCAAAATTCCTATCGGGAACCTAGTCTTAAAAGGCTTGAAGAACCAAAGGAGTTCGGTGCAAGCAGAGCTGCCGGAAACTGAGGAGGGAGTCTCAAAAAAGGAGGCAACCAAATTCTGCTCATATTTTTTGGGGGGTGGGGTGGGGGAGGGGTATGTGGGTAGTTCCCTGGCGGGGAATCGAACCCAGGCCGCAGTGTTGACAGCGCCAGCGCTGAAGCCTTAAGCCACTACACCACCAGGGAACTCCCCCTCTGCTCATATTTTTAAACAATCCCTGAACTACACAGGTGTAGGACAGACTACAAGCAGCCCAAGTAAGGCTAAAAGAACTAAGCAAAATGTCTGCTGCTGACCCATCACAGAAGTCACAGGAATTTAGTTTGAGTCCCACGAAAACAAAAAGAAAAACTCAGTATTCTCCATAGGAAAGTCTCTGGAACACAATCCAAAATTATTAGACATATGTAGAAACAAGAAAACTCAATTAATAAAGACCAATTGTAAGATGACCCAGAGATTAGAATTAGCAAAGATCTTAAAGCAATTTAAAGTATAAGTGTGTTCAAAGATCAAAGAAAACATGCTTCTTTGAATTAAAAGATACATTTCAGCAAAGCAAAACTATAAAAATAACCAAAAGGGAATTCTAAAACTGAAAAACATACTTTAAAAGTTTTCACAGGATTCATTAGTAGGCTGGAGATAAAAGGGTCAGTGAATGTGAAGATAGATCAACAGAGATTTCTAATCTAAAGGAAAAAAAAGGGAAGAGAGAATGGGGTGGAAAAACTATTTGAAGAAACAAAAGCCAAAATTCCCCCAAATCTGATGAAAGCAATGTTTAAAGATGACAATCAGTGAACGCCAGGCAAGATAAATAGGAAAAAAGATAATCCATACTCACGCATATCATAATAAAAACCCTGAAAACCAAAGTTAAAAAGGAAATCACAAAAGTAGCTAGAGGAAAAACACTGCATAAAAGCGGAAAATGATACGAATCACCACTGACTTTGCACTATAAAACAAAAGAATGGGAGATCTAGAAAATGGAAGGGTACCAGAATATAAAGGACCAGACCTTAAAGTGCTGAAAGAAAAAAAAATGCCAAACCAGAATTTTATCTGGTGGAAATATCCTTCAAGAATAAAGACTAAATCAAAGACATTTTAAGATAAAAAGAAAAAAAATCCATTACAACAGACTTCCATCTTAAGAAATGCTTTTAAAAACCTCTTCGGGCTAAAAAGAAACAATACCAGATGGAAACT
This sequence comes from Lyroderma lyra, assembly GCA_004026885.1. Classification (NCBI taxonomy): domain Eukaryota; kingdom Metazoa; phylum Chordata; class Mammalia; order Chiroptera; family Megadermatidae; genus Lyroderma; species Lyroderma lyra. The sequence continues at coordinate 124,425 of PVJL010003082.1, forward strand.
CAGAGCATCAGAAAGAATGAAGAGCACCAAAAATGAAGTATGTGCATAATTACAAAGGACTATTTTTTTCCTCTTAATTTCTTCAAAATACATATGCACATGTAAAGCAAAAATTTCAACACAGTATTCTGGGTTTTATAACGTAAGTAGATGAACCAATTTACAAGCATATTCAATACTCACTATGATAAATATCTCTAGGCATACCGTCATGACACTGGGTTTTAAAGCAAAATAGTTTGAGATAAAAACATTTTTTTAATCACACTACATATATATAAAATTTTACATACACATGTTTTTAGTATCTGTATATCCCCGATTGTCAAGATAAGTAAAGGAATCTTGAGAATCTTGGTCCTAATGTGTCCTACCACGTCAGTCACATCAAGTTCTCCATCTTAATATGACACAATTCATATTAGTATCTTAGTAGAGTCTGCTATAACCATCTTTGATTTCCAAATGTTTCTTTAAATTCCCTAAATTTGGACAACTTCAATAATTTTGCTTAAGTACTTCATAGGATTTCATATTGCCCTAGACCCTATGCACTTTATTTTCTTGAGAGTTACATTTGTGATTTCATTTTCTTTTAAACCTTGTATTTTGTAGCCCTTACATTTTCTTGATCTCCCATTCCATTATAGCCTCAACTCCTGTTTTCCAATTCTAATGACCAATCATCTGAAAGCTTCAGGATATTGCTAACATGTTATCAGGAATCACCTAATATTTATGCAGCTTTCTAATTTCTTAAGAATGCTACAAATTTAAATCGTACCAGCTTGATACATTTATCCACATAATTTTGACTTGTAATTTAATTTATAAACATACATTAAATGATATTAACCCTTGAAGTCTGGGCTCAATGTACAAAGATTATACCCATTAGTCATTACAAAAAGAAATCTTCCATAAAACATCTTATTTATCTGTATCCCAAGGACAGATTGTCTTTAAGATAATTGTTCTATTAAAGCCCAAAACATAAGGGTTTCATTACTTGGGATGTAAATTAGTCAAAAGTGGACTATTATTCTGCTATCCTAAAGAAAGCATAATGGACAAATTTTATATGTAAGACAATATGGTAGAGTAAACATAGTATGTGACTTGGATTCAGAACAGAGAACACAGGATTTGACTTTTAAAAGTTGTCTAACCCCCTAAACTTTAATAACTTTAATTTACTTATCTGTTGTAAAGATCAAATGAGATAATTTATCCAAAAGTGTTTTATGAGCTATTAATAAAAAGTGCTCACCAAATATTAGTTATTAAAAGCATCACTTCATACTACTCTAGAAAGAAATGATACTTTCTGAGACTCTTGGGGTGCTCAGTATTTGTCTCTCTTGTTTGATTTTGTTAGTATTTCAGCCTTCTGCATTGCTGTCAGGTTGAATTTCACTTGACTTGATCTTAACAGTACCACTCCTACCTTTCTAATTAGGGTGCTTTTAATTTGCAGTAATCTGTAGCCACAAATATCCAAGTATGACAGACATGTAAGAGTCAACAGTCTCTAAGAAGGAAACTACCTCTAACAAACAAAAACACATTCTAAAGGTAGAATCCTTTCTTAGGAAAGCAATTTGGCATCTCATATATATAGTATCTCTTGAACCAATCTCCCTAACTTTGGAAATCAATCCTAAAAAAAATCCTAAATATAAAAAAGCTTTATGTATAAAGATGTTTGTAGCAGTGTTGCTTAGAGATCCTGAAAGTATAAACTGCATAACTGTCCCACAATAGTTAAGTGATACAATGCATTTATAGAGTACCATGTAGCTATTAAAAATACTTGAGTATTTAAGGAAATACTTACATAGAAACGAAAAGAAGACTGAAAGGAAATAAACCAAAATCCGCACCGTCCTTAAATGATCAGAGTATACCAACATTTTCATCCACTTATCTGTATTTTATTATCTTTCTATAATAAACCTGTATAATTTATGAATGAAAGGAGGGAGATTCTTAAGAAAAAAGATAGGAGAGTTAGTAGACTTAAGAAATTTTCTCAAGAGGAAAAGCACTGAAACTTTACTGAAGCTATTTTTTGCTTATTTCCAGGTTGTTATCTGTGGTCCAAATAGATGAGGTCCTAAGTTCAAGAACCTCTGGATAAATGTGAGAGGTCTCTTAGTTCTAAGGATCAATTCTTACGTTTCTGGTGATCATGCCCCCGTGCAGGGTCAACAAATTTTTTCTGTAAGGAGCTAGACAGTAAACATTTTAGGCTATGTGAGTCTCTGTTGCAGCTTCTCTACTATGCCTTTTTAGCAAAAAAGCAGCTAGACAATATTGAAATGAACAAGTATAGATATATCCTAATAAAACTTCATTTCTCCACAATTTAAATTTCATGTATTTTTCACGTATCACAAAATCATTATTCCTCTTTTGACTTTTACCCCAACCATTTAAAAACCTAAAAACCAATCCTAGACAGTGGGCCAAACAAAAACAGAGGTGGGCCATAGTTCACTGATCTCTGCTCTCTAATGCATTTACTGTCTTGACTGCTCCACAAGCAAAACAAAACAACAAAAAACCAAAAACCCCAAACAAACTCAAATGTAGACAATTTACTTTCAAATATGAACAAACCAAAATTTAAGCACCAGGGTTTTGCTTTCTACTTTTTCCTTTATACTATTCACATGCATAATTTTTAAAAATAATGAATGGGGATTTCAGATTCACATTTAAATAGAGCCGATTTTATTATTTGCTTTAAATGACTACAGGTAATAGACCTTAAAACAAACAAAAAAACATGGCACAAGACTCAAACTTAGCCTTAAGTTAGGCAGGGTGTTATCATTTATTTCCAACATAAAGAAGAAAATGGAGGAAAAGTAAGCAAAACAATGAGACTGGGGAAAAAAACATTGTTTCAAATCTCCTGCAATAACCTCCATATTAACAAAAATAAAGTTGAAGAGGCAGGGGCCCAAATGTGCCACTAAATTGGACTCCAAAATTTTTGTGAAATGCCAATCTACTATGTCCTATGCAGCTACAAATATTGATACTATTTGATGGTAAGAGAAACGTAAGAATCTGGACACGAATTTAACAACTTTACCCTAACAGCTTTAGATCTTAGGGAGAAAAAGAACAATTTTTTCTTCTAACAAGCAAGAAGTGTGTAGCAACCAGTTACATAATACTCAAGTGATTATGTTTATTTGAAGAAAATGTATCCAGAAATTATGGTATATGCATTAAAATCTGTCTTCAATTTTTTTTGGTCTGATTAAGCCATAAAATTTCCCAACATTATTTCCTTTAAAAAAACATTAGAATTTGCTAATATAGAAAATACATAATAAAAAGTTTTCTAAGGTCAAGACCCTGCATAATAATCTTAAGGTAAATTTGAATTAAAAAGTTACAGTTTTCTGAGGTTATAGTTGTTTCCTAGCAAAAGAAAAGAAATAACAGTGTTTTATTAAATTCTAAAATCTAACAGTACAGGCATATTCCATTTTATTGTGCTTCTACAAATTGAAGGCAAGACCCTCTACCAACAAAAAGATCACTACTTGCAGTGGTCTGGAACTGAACCCAAAATATCTCCAAGGTATGTCTGTAATAACTAATTTTTCTGTTAAGTAGCATTGTTACTAATAAATTACGTGAGAAAAAATAGATAAAGCATGTCAAATATAAACGTGGTTAAGTTCTGTGAGTTCTCAAATGTACTAATGTATAATCCAAAAGGTTTACAGTTTGTGTAAAGAACCGAGAACAACCAATAAGTACATTTATATCATTAAGAGTACTAATTTTCTCAGACAGCATCTGATCCAATTCATTACCATATGCCTACTATAAAAAGTAAGTTAGGGGGAAAACCCATTTGGAGCTACAATAAATGGTATTAACACATTTTCTCTCACCACGTAACAGTAATCACGCTTTCATATAATTAGTTTTATTTTAGGGCCATAGTAGAAATGAAATTCTGAAGTCAAAGGGGCTAGCAACTGTTTCTTAGCCATCTAAATATTGAATAAAAACATTTAAAAATATTTTATGAAATGTAAATTCAGATAATAAAATCAATTAATATCTAGACAGTGACTATAAATGCCGTCATATATATCAATACATAATGCTCATTTTAATAGAGACAATGAACAAGAAAGATTTTTCCTCAGACTCTGTAACGCTGAAGACATTTACCAACATAAAATGACTGAGAGCAACTTCCTATTGTCATTACTACAAATTAGTCCTTCAATACCATGAGGCTGTTGCAACATTGTGCATCAATTACAGAAACAACAAAATTACATGAAAATTTAATTCACATAAATATAAATCAGTACAAAGAGTAACTTAAGCTGCTTGTAAAAAAAGTCTTGGTAGTCATCCTCTTGGGACTGTTTTTAATGAACATAATCATTGAGCATTGGTAGTATCCACTGCAAACAAACAGGTGCTAAAGTCCTTAAGAACCCCTTCTTCTCTTCAGGACATTATAATAAACCACTTTTGAAAATCTGCCAACAAAATAAATTTGTTTAGCAATGCCTTTTCTTATCCACATGACAAAGGTAAACCTAAATCCAGGTTTAAGTACTTATAGTAGACCTTTAGCCTTCAAAGATTTAACATTAGAAGTTTCTACTAATCACCATCAATCAACACCTATTAATCTGTTATTTTTGGGGGGCCATGAATTGAATCATATATACTTTTTCCAATGGGGCTGGAGAAGTCATTTAGCTAGTTAGTGGAAGAGCCACAATCCACATCAGCATTTTTTGATATTTGCTACTTGTTTGTTCACAAACATCACAGGGGAATTATGCATGCTTCTTTTACTAGCATAAAGAACAGTATTACCGACTCAACTATATTAAGACAAAAATCAAGTTTTATGTTTTGAATGAAATTCAGCAAAAATAACTGTTGTCAGTAGACAGACTCCTAGAAACCCAAAATCTTCAAAGACCTTAGTTCAAATCTTCTAAGATTAGAAATTAGATTATTTCAGCACAAGCATTTAGATACTAAATAAAAATCTGCCATATATTTCTGTGCAAGAATGTTTAGCTCTTTGAAGATAAATCTCAGAGATATTCTCAAGGAAGCAAAATAGAATAAATACACATATATTCATACATATGCAAAATACAGTGCAAGGTATTTTTTCACTCAGAATTTTCTCAAAGTAGAATCACCATATATTTGAGTCCTTGGAAAATCTCTCATATTATAAGTCATTCTCTCAATGACTTATTTTGATAAATAAAATATTGCTTAGGAAAATTCCCTTATTTTGAAAACCAAAATACTGCTTAGAGAAGATCTACACACTACAACCTCAATCAATGCCTGTTTTTGATGCTTTAAAATATCACCCATCAATTAACTTAGATGGTAATGAAGATGACATATTTATAAAACTGTCAGATAATGCACAGTGGCTCTAATGAGTTAAAGATACATGTCAATGTCGAAGATATGAGCACCCCAAAAGTAGTGTTTTAAAATTAACGTTATGTTATTATGACATCATCCTAAAAGTGGAGCAGACACTGTATGCCTTATGATAATGTAACTGAAAGCACCACCACCTATAAAGAATTACTGCCTCAAAAAAACCCCCAACAAAACCCAACACATACACACTAAACCTCAATCTATCTAATAAAGCTGCTAGATCTACATCATACTAGTTAATCAGAAATATGAGAGACAAGAACAAAAACAGATAAAGTAAGCGCCCAATTCAGAATATGGGAAAAAGGGAAAAAAATAATCTGTTCTAACATAATCTGTAACTTGAAATTTTAAGAGGACAACTATTGTACAACTAAGAGGCTTAATTAAGTGTTAAAATACTGTGTAAACCTAATTTGTATCCTGATTCTAAAAAAAAACAACTATGAAAAGACTTTTTTTTTCCCCAGAAAATCAAGGAAATCTGAAAACAGAATGGGTATCAGATGATATTAAGTAATTCTGTTAGCTGTGATAATAGCAAGGATTGTATTTTTTAAATAAGACCTCAGTAGAAGAGAATGTATGCTTAAACTAGTATGTTATCTGGGATTTGCTTTGAAATACTACTTTAAATAGTAAAATATGGGTATAAAGAAGATTTCATACATTGTTCAATATAATTGACATCCGAGGGTGTACTGTACTATTCTCTTTACTTCTGTTTTGAAAAGGTCCTTAATAAAAGCTTAATAAAATACGAGTACATATAACGACATGACAGAAGACTATGTGAAGGCTTGGTGTTTAAGTTGGGCCTTGAAGCAGAGGTATAATTTGGACAAACCTTTTTTTCTTTTCTTAAAAACCAAACATTTATAAACTGCAGCTTGTAGAGGGCTTTACTCTTCACAATGCTAACCGACTTAGGGTCCAAGCTGTTGTATAAACTTAATGTCACTTAATACTTCCTCAACTATTATTTTTGACAAGTAGTATGTGAAAAACTGACTCCCAAATGAGCACAAATCCCTTTAGACAAATTTTTATCAGACACCACCCCCAATGAGAACAAGAGAATTTACTGAGCACTTAATTTCATGCCACAGATCATACTAGGCATATTATGTCTCGTTACAATCCAGCAAAGTAGGTATTGTATTCCTATTTTACAAATAAAGAAATTGTGACCAATTTCCCTACTCTAACAGCCAAAGCTACTAAAATGCCAGAGTATCCAATACTATCAAAACTCCAAAAGCTCCAAGCTCTTTTCCACACCAACTAAACATAAACTATCATTGAGCTGTTATTTTAATTAGATAACTCTTTTTCTAAAAGCTCTTTTCCCCAACCTTCCTTTTGTTACACTATTGTTTCCCTGGGCAGCTCTTGCCATTTATCTCGTGCAAATCCTACAAATCGCTCAAGGTGTGGCTCAAACACCCCTTTCCTCATGGAAACCTACCCCAAAGCAATCTTTTTCTTAATTCCATGGCATTTAACTGGTATTCCTCAATGTATTAACAACACTGTCTATGATAGGACCATCAGACTTTAAAACTTCTCTAAATCAGAATTAGGATAGAAAAAACACATAATGCAATTTTGCAACATGTTCTGGTTATGCCACTGTTCAATGAAACCTTAACAGATATGAAGAAGGAGACCAAAAAGGAGGATACTGTAAAAGGAAAACTGATAAAATCATCAATTATGCACTCATCAAAAACCTAAGATGGATGTATTTATGCATACATAAGAAGTAAAAAGGCAAAGTGAGAAACAGTCTGTTTCTATCCTCTCACTTTTGTAAAAATAGGATACAAACATACATATGCATACATACATGGCAAACAATCAGAAAAAGTGACACTTAACTGTTAATAGTGGTCACACCTAGGAAAAGAGCACGCATGATTTTTATTTTATAGTTTGTAGTTGTTTACACCTTGAATATTTCCCATTTATGATGTACATATTTGAAAATACTTAAAATATGTGTTAAATGAATGGAAAAGAAGTAGTACTGTACATATACAATGGATATTATTCAGCAATAGGAATGAACTCTCTCATTGTACAACTGAAAATAATATAATATTGCATGTCAACTGTAAATGAAAAAAATGAAATCTTGCCATTTGTGATAACATGGATGGACCTAGAGAGTACTATGTTAAGTATGTCAGATAAAGAAAGACAAATATTAATACTATTAGATCTCACTTATAATATGGAATCTAAAAACCTAAAATGAATAAAGAAAACAAAACAGGAGCAGACCCACAGATATAGAGAACAAGTTGACAGTTGCCAAAAGGGAGGTGGTAGGGGACAGGAATAAAAAAAAATACACACACACACACACACACACACACACACACACACAAGGGCTGTCTGGGAAAAAAATCCATCCATAAATGCCTCTATTTTTCATATTACATGGCTAGATACTTCCTGGGCAGTGCTCGTATGTGTTAAAAAATCATTAAATGTTATTAGTTCAATGGCCTTATGTGAGGTAGAACCCAAACTTCTCTTAAATACACTTACAAACTTTGTATCATGACTTATAACCTAGGCATTACTTAAAAAAGAAATATATTCTCTCTCTAGTCTTACATGTGAACTTCTAAAGGTTTTAAGGCAATATATAAAGAAATTTACATGTACCTATTATAGTATCTCTAGCCACACCTCCATGACATTGAGTTTTAAAAAAAGCAAAATCCAATTTGTAGATCTAAGTATTCTTTAATCACCTGATTTAAAGGAATTGCATTTATGTCATTAGCACTTTGTTTTCTAACCATTTCATCTAGGTTAGTTCTGTCCTACTCTTCAACAGTTCTCAAAGTGTAAAAAAACAAGGGAGTTCCCCTAGTGGTGTAGTGGCTAGGCTTCAGCATTCTCACCAACAGCAGCTGGGTTAGATTCCAGGCCAGGGAACCAACCCGCCCCCCCCCCCCCCCCCCCCCCCCCCCAAAAAGTGTAAAAAAACCGAAGCCAATTAAATAATACATTTTGAAACTCTTCAATGTATTTGACAGTATGCTTTGATAAAACATCATTTATGTATTTCTAGCTTTCACAGTATTTCATAGAATTGTTCTTTGCTTTGTAAGTATTCTCTGACAACAGGTTAGGGAAAAAGAGATGAACTGGTTTTTAAAAATTTGCCATTCATTACTCCTACCACCCAGACTCACTGATCAGAATTCAGAAAATCCCATGAAAGCCACAATACTCCAATTCTATGCTAGGTTTCACTCCTAACAGCAATGTGAATAAAAAACATAAATTACTAAAAGAAGCTAACTGTAAGTTTGGTGCTCTGAAGATCTAATAACCACTTTGGATAAAACACACATTAAGATTTGAGATGGATCAGAGGCATGCCTTTCTTAGTACACATAGTGAGGACTTGTTAATTTATTCCCAGAAGACTAAATGGGCTAACATTTTGCAAACTCTTCTTCATGTATCCCTCAGGGATATGAGCACTCCTATTTCAAGGTCACTGGTTCCCAAACCCTCACAGTATATCAGAATCGAGGTAGAAAATTTTAAAACTACAAACACTCAGATTCTACCTACACAAGACTTTGAATTAGTCTGGGCAGGGAAATAGACATAGATTTTTATCAGTATTTTTTAAAGCTCTCCAGGTGATGGTTCCCTGTGCAGATTGGATTGAGACCCCTATATATCACCACCATAGCACTCAGAGCTAAGGAAGTATCCACAAACACCATAACAGAAACCCAACTACAAAATTGTATCATTCATCATGGTGTCATCATGGTGTAACAGAAACCGGAATAAAAAACCTAGAATATAGTTAGTTCCATGTTTGCCTCTAACTAGCTGAATGAACTAGACCACTTGAACTCTCTGGTCCTGTTTCTCCATTTCCAACTGAGATAACAATACCTCCCTCATAGGGTTACTGTGAAGACCAAATGAGATAATACATAAAAATTGAAACGTAAGTGCTTTCCGGAGTATTAATTACCCGCTAAAATGAGTGAACATATTTTTCTTTGTTTAAAAATCAATATAAAACCCTTAACCCAGTAATTTCTCTTCTGGGAATTTACCTTACATAAACAGCAGACCAATATGATAAAATGAACTGTATGATGATTTTTACTACAGGAATGCTTACAGTGTTTAAAATATAGAAACTGGACCTAAATTCAACAATAGAAAAATGGCTTAGAAAAATAAAAAGCCATACACTAAACATTACAAGTTATTAAAATTAAGTTATATGTACTAATACAGTAAAATGTATATATTAAGCAAAAATAGCAATGCCTAAGGTATATGATCCTGTTTTTGTTTTAAAAAGAGTATGAAAAAATAAACACCTAACTTTGGTAGGAGAGAAGGTACTGTTGGCTTCTCTCTGTATTTCTCTGTGTTACAGGGATTGTTGAAGTCAGCAGTTTTTTAAAAAGGGTCCTCTATTAATATAATTGAAGCGCATTATGGATTTATCACAGAATTAAGTACAAGTGATAGTATTAGTACTCGGCTGAGTGCTCAAAATTGAAGACTTTTCTCAAATGTCTACTTAGTATTTTTCAACTGTTACACATGATTAATTATGAGGGAGGACCCCCCAAAAACTGGAATTGTCTTCTGGAGCATAGGCCCCTTTTAGTATAGGCTTCCCCCCCAAAGGTAGTGTTCTAGGAATCCATGTGTGTCAGTGTACCACTGGTGGTGGTGTGAGAGGCTGCCATTGGCTTCAGTGAATTTTTTGGAGACTCTTTCAACACGTTTGCCCATTTCGAATGGGTGATTTACAGGAACAACATGTGGCATGACAATGCACCTGCCCACACCATGCTGCGTGTACAGCAGTTTGACCCCTGTGCCCTACTGTCCCTATTCATCTGATCTCTCCCCTACAATTTTTTTTTTGCTTCCTCAGATGAAAAAGTCCTCAAAGGGAAATGTTTTGAAAGAGGTAAAACAAACAAACAAACAAACAAAAAAGGCAGAAGCACTAAAAGGCATCGAAATCCAACAGTTAGAAAATTGTTCTGAGCAGTAGAAAGTGTCTCGATAGAAGGTGAGTACTTTGAAGATGACTGGTTTAAACATTAAGAATACATAACTTTTTTTATAAATGCCATTTGTTGGGGGGGGGGTCCCCCTCATATAATCAATATAGCTCCAAGGAGAAATAACTTAAGAAGTGTTAATTAGTTTGTAACAGAATTAAAGGAAGTCACCTGAATGCATGGATTGAGACAAGGTGGGGAATACTAAAAACCATTCTAAGCAGCAAGTATTAAAGCAGTTTAAAAAGGATTTTGTTCTTTATAATTTTCCCAAATGTGTTCCTTAATGACCAACTCACAGTGTTCTTTGAAGTAAGAGGTTCCTTGTTCAATACATTTAAGATACACTGCTCCTCAGCACCCACTTGTTCTTTTGCCAGCTGAGCACATGGGTCATTCTGGAGTTCATGCTGTTATTAGCATAGTAAACACTCTGAGAAGTCCTACAATTATAACTGCTTATCTTTAACCTAGTACTATCACAACTTTCTTCTGTAAATACGTTAACACGAAGGATATTTTGAGAAGCAGTATTTCAAGTCATTTTCAAGAAAACAAAACAAAATGATGCATGAGTTACATTTTTCAACGTTCTTAACTTTTACCTAGGCAAAGACGCAACTTATGAAAGTTAGAAGTTTTAAAATGTTTAGTTTATTATCATTATTATGAATAGTCTAAAAAAATATGAGCTGTACAAATCTTTGCATTAAGTAAGCGGAATCTTTTAGTGAATATAAATTGTGACTTTTAAAGTTCCGCAAATATTCAAGAACAAGCCTTGAACTGGTGATCATGTGTTTCCTAAGTTAGATGAGATGACCAAATTATTCCTAAAAATACTGAAGTTAAAAAAAAAATCTTAAAAAGAAATCTAAATTGTTGTTTAGAAAACAACAAGAAAAACAAAAACAGACACCTAGACTATAGTGTCTGAAGACAGAAACTATGTTAGGTTCAAGGAGTACTAAGTTATAAACCCCCAAATCTGTGGTAGAAATATTCTTGAATATAATTTAAACGAAATTTATTCCATGTTCATTTAAATAAAAAAATTTGGAAGAAGGTACACTAATTATCAATAGGAAAAAGACAATAAAACAAGAACTAATCTTTAGAAAATAACAAAGCAAATATTAAATAATAAAATCAGTAACTAAACTCTTAACTTCTGAAGATACAAAGATAAAAAAGGTATGCAGTAAATTACATACAACTCTCTTCCATAGAAAGGAATCATACCAATTCCTTGGAAGTAACTTATTTCTAGTACTAAGCTTTTAAAGAAATGTCTTATGTGGAGTAATATAGAGAACACAGAGTTGTAACAGAAAGTATCTTCAACAACATTCTCTTAACAGATGCAAAGTTTCATAATCTCGTTTTTTTCTAGTCAATCCTTCAAGGAAAGTCATGTACGTAACTCCTAACACAATCCAGAAAAAACAATTCCACAGTAACTCTGTAATAGCCTAAGTCTTCCCAAATTATAATCTTGGATTTCCAAAGTCTTTCAAGATTGTCTAAATTAGATAAAATCTTTAAATCTGGTGGATCCCAACCTATCTCTCCAGTCATGTCTTTTCAATTCTCCTCCCTACCTGCACTTTAGGCTCTGCCTTTCCCCCCATCAGTCACTACACACACTAACCCCTCCCCTGACTGACATTTCACCTACCTCTTTTCGAAATTAACTTCTCTTAGTCTTTTTAGACTCAACTTTACCGCCTGTGAAAAGCTTTTCTGACCCCTGCAGTGTCTACCTATGTGAATCCACACCATGGCACTGAAATCATGAGTTTAATCACCTTCCTCTCCACTGTCCTACAATCGCCAAGAACAAAGGATCACTTACCACCAACATGTAAGGGCAGTCTGCCATGATTAGCTTGCAAACCTCAAAAAATATGTGCAAAAATCAATTTAAAATATCCACATAACAAATGGACTGTTCATCAAATATTACTCCATGAATATTTTCTCAACCAGACTTATTTGCAAACAATTTATCTTCTGCCAGATCCTATTTTTGCTAGTGGAGAAGCCACATAATTTAGAGGTTAAATGAAGGCATCCAAGAACTTCCTTTGATGAAAAGCAATCAATTACACTTCAACAGCAAGGTGATCCAAGAAAATGTCTGTAGGCAAAACTTGGCGCTATCATTCTCTTTAAATTTCAAATCTTAATTCAGTTTACACTGAATCGGTTTTAAAAATTCAGGTTTTACCATAAAAAACTTAATGTTTTGCATTTAATCATGTTAAAAGTGTTAATAAAATACTATGTAGATGCTAATAAATGACATGGTCACCAAAATAGAAGACACAAGTATCTCCTTATCTGTATATACAGAGGGTACCAAAAAAAACTACACATTTTAAGGAAAAAAACTATTAAAAATTTTAATATTCAATATATACCAATAGCAAAAGATGAATATAAGTTACATTTGACTTCTGTAATTACAAGAGGTGCTCTAAGTGGTTACCATCAGTGTCCAGACACTTCTGATGCCAGTGAACTACTGTCTGAGCAACACTGACCAAGTGTCCACTTGTATCACTGTGCATACCATTTCAATTTCTTCCCAAAGTACCGCCAGTGTAGTTGGTTTTCTATGGTATACAACATTCTTTAAGGTCCCCCATAGATAGAAGTCAAGGGGTGTTATGTCAGAAGATTGTGGGGGAAACTCAAACAATGTTCTCAAATTTCAACGACCTCTTCAAAATGGTCTTGCATTCCTTATCTGATAACCCTGCTTCCGCCATTTTCTTGGACTGTCTTGCCTGTTATACCGGTGACACTATCATTTGATTTGATTAATGCCATCTTTTGAGTGAATGTCACACTATACACTGCTACCATAATTCAAATCAACTTCAAAAAGTAATACATAGAGCACATCGCTTAAAATATGTATAAATATTTTTGGCACCCCAGTATAATTCATGGTATTTAACAAAATCATACAATACATTCTGTATTTTTCTCTACCTACAATTTGCTTCATCTGTCTGCTTAGCATAGACCTATTTAGGGTCATCCTGCCTCTACCACTGATTTACCTTCTTTAATGCCTGAATAAATAAAACCAGTTACATTTTATAAAGCCAAGACTATCTACACGTATACCCACTGACCACTAAGAACTTTCAGAAACCGTAACTAAAATCAGAGACCATCACTTTGAGATCTAGAATTTGCTACTCGACATAAAATGTCCACTACAATAGAAATCGCAAAGACCTATCCTCAAACTTATTACTCCATTAGTACTAAGTTTAGTACATTTACTGGTGTTCTTTTTCCAGGAGTAAGAAAAAAGAAAGTAAAAAATCAGCCCCCCCCCCCACACACACACACAATTTTTTATGTACTTTGGCAGTCACTTGTAGGTTTTTCCTCTTAGGTAGGCAGGCATTGAATAAGTGGATTTTATAGTCAATTTCACCAAATCCCTTCCAGGAAGCAGGTTTTTGTAGTCCAATTTTTGCTTTACCACATGTAAGTGATAACGACCTTTTTTTCCTGTCCTATCTGCAATCATTCAAAAGTATCTGACACTCCAACTACCTCTGCTCCGTCCTCCTTTGACACCTCTTCCCCTTTTTTCTACTTGACAACTACAGTGAGATCCTGGGATAAGCACAAATGGTGTACTGGATGTTCTCCAGTACTCTACTCTAAAATCTTTTCTCTCTCCACAACAAAATAGTAAGAAAATAAGAAGTTTAGTGAAAATCTGATATGTGAACTGAAAAGGGCTGGGATTACAATGGCTAAATTTGCAGGGGTGGAATGTATTAAAGAAACCATAACAGAAACTAATTGTCAACATGTTTGAATAACCAATCCTTTTTAATTGTTTAAGACACTTAAAAAATTTTTTTTAAAAAAGAAGCCAGGCAAGGGTCAAATAAAACTTTTCATTAAAAAAAGTCACCAAAAGACAAAAATTCCCAATTTCATTACAAACTAAAATGACTTACTGGAAGGTGACACCTGTGATTAATTAGTAGGCAAGTCTTCAATTTTTCACTTACAAAGAAGTTGGATCTTTTGAATTACTGTAAGAAAAAGTCACTAAGGAAAAATTATATTAACTTAATGTCTCTCAACATACTGCTACTTGAAATTCGAAGAAGAAAAAGCACCCAGCTCCGCAATAATGCTTGCCATTGGAAAAGCTTAACAATATTTTCTGTAAATTCATTTTCCACTACAGAAGCAATAAATTTTAAATAAAACATGTCTTCTGTTTATGTTGCTGAACAAAAACGACTCTTAAAATATGACCATGTAACAGAGTTTGAGGAAATCCTTACCCCACATCAGAATTCAGAAGTGAGTGAGAGACAAAGAAACTAGATTGTTGGCAATCCAAACAGCTCCTTTATTACTGATAAAGCTACACTGGAAAGCATAGTTTAGACCCAGACAAGTGAGCTTCACAACACCACAACCCATAATTATCCTAACACAGTCACAGGTCGCACTGGACAACCATAGCCTCCTCCAGAAAGGGGCAGAGTCTCTTCCTGGTGGCCTCAAGAAGCAGCACAACAAAGTGCTTTCTGCAGGGGGCAGACTCCCAAGGAGAAAGAAAAGAAAGGGGCTGAGCCATACTTTGATCAGTTCCTCTTACAAACTCATCAAAGGGAAGAGGGAGGAGGTGGGGCAACAGGAGCAAGTAAGACTATTTTTATGCCTTCTTAAAAACACCAAGGAACCTATCACGTGTCACGAACCAATTTACCCAGTTATAAGTACAATTATCATCTTTTTATCACACCTGCCAGTAAAATAGGCTCAAACTGTAAATGCAAGCCAGACAAAGCCGTATGAGATATAAACACTCAAGATACTTAAAAGTTTCCATGTGTTAAGAAAACTTAAAAATAGAGAATACTTTACGATTCGAGAAATCCAGCAAGTTTAAAAGGTCATTGAATTAGGAAGTATGTAGAACTTGAGTTCAGGAGACAGGAACCAACCAACATACACTTAAAATTAAGAAGATCCTGTCAGGGTCTATAAAAAGGAGGCAGTCTGATCGCTGAGAAGATTGGCTTTGGATTCATACCTGGCCCAATCTCTGATCATAATTACTCCTGTCAGCTGTAGGAATACCTACAGAGGAAGACAAATTCACTTGCCACAAAAAAAGATTTATAAACAAGCATGGAAGCTTTAAGAGAAGCAATATCCCAATATTAGTATATGTTAAGACTACATTACTTGGTTTATATACTTGTAATGACTAAGAAAAATTGGCCTATTGAAGACAACCTTGTAAGTCCAATTTAAATATGGCAATTAATTTAGACTTCTTTTAAAAAATGTTGAAATCTTACTAAATATTGGAACATCTAAGAGAACTTCGGATTCAGGCAAATTAAGAAAACCATGTGTTAAAATTAAACATAGCTTTTATTTGAAGATATTTAAGTTTGTTAATAGCAAATCTAACTCGAAGGTAAAAAAGCCAGACTTCTACAATAAGAAAACAAAATTTAAAAAAATACTAAACTTAAAAACTTAAGAACCAGGATTCTGATCTATAATTTTTTAAAAATTAAAAGTAAAGTGTTTCTCCATACAAAAATTGTCCTCAAGGATACCAAAAGATAATTCTAAATAACTTAATTTCACCCCAAATCGGACTTTTTAAAAAAAGACATTCTTGCAGTAAAGGAAATGTCAAGAACTATTTATGATGACTGTGCAGATGAGTAAATAATTTTTTAAAAGCAGGATATTTAAAGATTAAGAACAGAGCATAGCTAATTAAAAATATTTATTTACTTTTAACAGGATTCCTAGCCAAAATTCCTTAAATCATCCTCAAACACTCCCAGGTCACATGGTATAGTCACCTATTAAACAAGAATCTCAGCAGTAAACAAGCTTTTTAAGCAGTAAATAAGCTTTTACAATCCTTAGAGTAACTCCCTTTATTAAAATTCTCTTGATATACAATACCTTTACAGGCATTACATTTCTTAAACGTTTAAAAGCATTTTTCTAATAAAGTCTTCCCTAAAAACCTTTACTAAAAAGTCACCGGTTTTCTTAAGCTAAAAATCTCACTAAGTGCCTGGAACCTATGTAGTCCTTGCTAACAGATGTCACCCCAATAAGTCTAATAAAAATGAATTAAAAAACAAACAAAAAAATCTCACTAAGTACTAATTCCTGATTTTAACTGACATGATTGTCTTACCACACCTAATATGTCTGCTATACTCCCTGTCCCAAAAAATGTTTAAATGTGTGTTAAAATGAAAGCTAAATGAATTAAAGTAGGTTTTCCCCTAGCTATATTCTTCTCAGAAGTAGCACTTTTATAAGCGTGTTTGGACATAAACCTTGTTTCCCCCAAATGTAGCCCAATTTAGATACAAAACTACTGCTAAAATGTTTGAAGCCTCTAATCT
This sequence comes from Lyroderma lyra, assembly GCA_004026885.1. NCBI lineage: Eukaryota > Metazoa > Chordata > Mammalia > Chiroptera > Megadermatidae > Lyroderma > Lyroderma lyra. The sequence continues at coordinate 141,418 of PVJL010003082.1, forward strand.
TTTCTTTGGCTTTAATTTACATAGTTTTAAGTACTGAAATCTGTTCCAATAACAAAAACACAACATTCCTTACTAATGGCATCTAACCAGTCGAATCCAAGTCACTGTTTCTTTCATACCTACACCTGTCTCCCACAAGCTTTTCCTGGACACACTCGGGCCCTCGAGAATTCCCACGCTTGTTTTCATAAACCCACTTCTTCCTCTTCGCCCACTTCCAACTCGCACGCTTCTCTGGATCCACCCAGCCTCTCCTCCCTTTCCGAACCCAACAGCTGGGCAGACAGACTGCTGGGTCTCTAAACCCCAAACGCGCCGAAAACCACAGAAGAACCGCGAGGCTGTGCTGTGGGGGAGGGAAGGAAGCGGGAAAGCCAGAGCCCCCCACGCCGGGCGCACACCCCTTTCCGGCACCCCTCCCCCTGCATTGTGCGAGCGGGCCCCAGGCCGCAGCCGTCCCGGGCACCCCGCAGGCCCCGTCCGCCCTCCCACAAGCGGGCTGCTCCCGCCGAGGCCGTCACACAAAGCCCGGGGAGCCAGCCTCTGCGGAGCCAGAGCACGGGGAAAGGGAGCAAGCGCGGACCGACTTACGGGGCTGCTGCGGCCGCGCTGCCTCAGCCGGGAACACCGACCGTTGGGCACACGGCGGCGTCGCTCTTAGACGTCCTCCCCTCCTCCGCCCTCGGTGGCGGCAATATCTTCTTTCTCCACCTACCACCCTCCCCCCCACCCCACCTCCTCCTTCTCCACCCCCTCCTCCTCCGAACCACCGAAGTACCGAGGGTGAGACACAGAGACTCACAACAACATGGCTGCCGCCGCCGCCTCCCCTCCCCTCCCCCCGCCCACCGGGACCGCGCAATGCACTACGGGAGAAAGGGGAGGAGGGGGGAGCACTCACCGAGGTGCGGCTCCTCTCAGTGGCTTGCTCTGCTTCTCCCGCGCTACCAGCGCCGGCTGGCGGGAGCTCTGCGCGTGCGCACGCTCTCTGAGCTCGCTCGTTTGGGCCTTTTTTCGAGCGTGCGCTCCCCCGCCCTCTTCTCGGAGGGATCGCAGCAGCTTCTGGAGGCTGCCGGCGCGCGTCGGGCTGGGGCGGCGCAGGCGTGGTGCTTCTGAATGCTGCGTTCGGCGGTCTTCCCGCGTGGTGCCTCAACTTCCGAATTCGGTTACCCTGCGCTTCCTTCCCGGTAGCTCATTGTTTTTCCCCAATGTACTGCTCGCCGTTTGCTTTCGGGGTACTGGCACCTACAAGAACCCTGACAGTAATCCAGGCCTTTAGGTTTCACCCTTACCCTCTCCCCTCTGCAAGACGATGGAGACGCATTTTGGGTGGAAAAGTGATCTTACTGTCATTCTTAGTCGATGCCTCCTGGGCAAGTGGAGCCAGCTCAGCAAATTGCCAGCCCGCCATGGTTGGCCGGGGAAAACACAAAGGAAACACCAGGTCCTGGGCTGGGCCAATCATTCTCTTCCGTGGCTGGTTTTCCTCTTCGCCCAGCACACTCCAATCCGCAGTTGGAGACTCCAAGCCCGCGCACCCGGCCGGGCCAAACTCCTTGGCTTGGGTAGTGGCGATTCCAGGAACAGAACTCAGTTCGTGGCCTGTCCCTGCCACTCAGCTGTAATGTGGCAGGGCACCAGCACTGTATCCAACTTGTTCTCCATGGTTTACACAACTGGCTCTCCCGACATTCCGTACTTCGGAACTATAGAGTGCCTTCTAATTACTTTGATTGTTTTTCTGGGTGACTGTAAGCTCCAGGAGGACCTACAGAGACCATTTACGTTTTCTCCATGTTGTGTTCCCCAGTGTCTGGGCGATAGTAGGGTGTTTAAGCATGTGTTGAATGCATGAGCTCTTCAGTTTTTAATTATTACTGAAATGCCTATGACATTGAAATCTATCTCAACCTTTACCTGTGGCCTAAATGTTAAGCTTTTAGATATTTCTGCTTGGATATTCTTCCCGGCACCAAACATGTTAAAAACAACCCATTCTGTTATCCTCAACTCTTGCACCAACTGTTAATGATGCCACCACCTATTCACTTCCCCCAAATTAGTCCTTTGAACCATCCTTCTCTCTTTCTCTTGTACCCCTCTCCCCATACAGTCAACTTGCCAACGCTTGCAGAATTTTACTTCCTAAATATTTCTGGAGACAGTCTTTCCTCTAGATTTCTGTAGCACCCTCTTAATTAGCCTCCCTCTGTTCAGTCTCACTCCAGTTCAGTTCTGATCATTGCCATCTACAATGAAAAACCTGATTCCTAGCACACATGCATTTCCTTCAGCCATTTCATTTCTTCCTTTTACCCACACCTGCATTTCCCAAGTATGTTCTGTCCAAGGCTAATATAATACTTTAAGAAATGTTCCATGCTTAATGTGGAAGACACTGGGATGGATTGTGCCTGCTTTCTCCTTCCCTTCCATTGGGCTGATAATAGCGGAAGAGTTTGTATACAGTGATTTAATCTAGGTGAGACTAGGTGATGCCATCAAAGACCCTTTCTCCCTCAGAGTTCAGAATTGGCACCAAGAAATCCCAATTTACCCCTGGGAAGTCTCTTGAACCTGGGCGTTCTGGGTCGACTTGTTCCACCCAGTGGATAGGAAACCCACAGAGAAGAGTAGAGTTGAGAAAGAAGAGTCTTGACAATGTTTCTCTTCCCCTTTTTTCCTATACCATGCTGGCTGCCTCTATCCTTGGATTCTGTAACATGCCTGGATCCTTTTAATAAATTCTGCTTTTTGCTTAAACTAGATGAAGTAAGCTTCTGTTACAACCAAAAGTCCTAACTAAAAGCCATGTGTATAACATAGTTATTATTTATTTAGTGCTACAGTATGCAAGCACTAAACTACTTGACGTACATTATCTCATTCAATGCTCCCAATATCCCCAGGATCAGGGAAGTTTTGTGGGCACGTGACCTGTGCAATTACACGAGGCCTCAAGTTTTAGAAGGATTCCGCAATTGGTTTAATGCTCTATTGTCATCTAGAAAATCTTAATTTTTTGGAAGAGGCTTCTCTTTCATTTTACACTGGGCTCTACATATTACATAGCCTGGACTGTAATGAGCTATTATCCTTATTTGACAAAAGGCTTTCCTACCAGACTTCTTACCACCTTTATAGTCAAAATATCAATTGTAAATATCCAAGTGAGAAACATAGTATGTAACATTTCCCAAACAAATTTTTATTTAGAAGACTTTTTTTTTTTTTCATGGAAAACCTCGAAAATTTTTGTGCTCTGCAGAACACAGGTTAAGGCCCAACCCTTTTAATGATCTGACTCAGCCTATCTCTAACTCCTGATTCTCTAAGCCAGTGAGCAGTTTCTTGACTCTGTGCCTTCACACATGCTTCGCAATCTGGTCTTCCTCATTAAGCATCTTCTCAATTATAATTGGCTTCTCTTGTAGACTTACCTACAAAGAAAGAATGCACTCCTCAGTTACTATAAATATGAGATAGTTAAGGTGGACATTGTAATTGACGCCTGACAGCCATTCTAATCACGTGGGGGAGCTTGTTAGAAATGCAGAATCTTGGCTCCACTCCAGAATTGTTGATTCAGAATCTGCATTTTAACAAGATTCCTGGGCAATTCCTCTACACAATGAAATTTAAGAAGCATTGGTAAACCAACCACAGTAATTGCATCTGATTTGATAGGAACTGGTTCTGTAATGAGTGTGTCATCCACTTTGAATCAGTGAGACACAAAGAGGTACTAACTCAGAGAGAGCATCTGGGGTAGGGGGGAAAACCTGTTTCTCTCTCCTGGGTGTAAACAAAAAAGCATGTTGCCCCAGTTCCTGCTGACAGGCCGCTTATGACCACAAGTGAACGTAGACTGTTGCCAAGACTGCTAGTAGCCTACAGAGTACTCATTCTCCCTTTTTCTTTAGTAACAGGTGCTGTGGGTGTTCCTTTGGAGGCATAGACTGGAATGAGTGTCCTGACTTTGCAGCAACACGCATTGCATCTTACAAATGTTGCATCTTACAAATGTGTCTTCGTGACCTGTTGGGACAAGTGGTTCTCAACCAGAGTTGCATATCAGAATCACCTGGGGAACTTAAAATATATCAACTCCCAGGCTCCACTCCAGAGATATTAATATTTTTTGAAAGCTCCTCAGTGGTTTATAATATGTAGCAGTTGCGAACCACAGTTTAGACAAATCATATCTTGGAGCGGAATGTCATTTTAATATTCCCTGTGCAAATGGCCCCTTTCCACTGGAACTGCTTATGAAACTTCTTACTAACTCATTTTATAACTTTTTTTTGTAACAAAAAATACAGAAAAGTCATCCAAATTTTAACATCACTGAAATACTAATATCCACATTTGGTGAACACCATTAGTACACACATAGCATCTGTTATATACAGATAGAGGACAGATGAGAAAGCTACACAGACAGAGTGATGGTACCAGGCATAGGCTCGATCTGCACAAGCTATTTTTAAAATGCAGTATTGAATTTAGTCTTATTTGAATTTAACAAAAGAAATAAGTGAAGAAATTGCTCAGATGCATGTTGCTTCATTGCAAGAGAGATTGACTCATAAAAAGTTTCTCAAAGATTAATCAAAGTTACAAAAATCATTAATAGCACAGAGTAACTTTCAAACTATATGCTTCAGTATTGGTCAATATTGAGTTTCCCTTTTCTCATGGAAAAGTCTAAGAAGCATGAAAATGAGCATTTTCACTTCCTTCTACCTCTTTCCTGTATTTCCTAATTTTTTGCTCATATTATTTTTCACTTTGTCAGGGTTTATAACATTTACATTCTATGTTTTATCATTTACCTATTGATGTGTCTTAATTCAGTATTTATGTTCTGTCTTTTGTGTGATGTGCTCCCTTGTTTTCCCCTTGTAGCATGCATGCCTAATGAAAAGACCACTATTTTTTTTTTTTTTTTTCTGACTACTCAAGGTTACGATGGGCAGATCTGGCACTTTTCTTTTTGCTTTGAGCTAGCGTGGGTGAAATGTTTTTGACAGCTTTCTCACTCATCTGGGACCAATGTCTCTTCCCTTCAGAGCTGTCACTGGAGTAGTAGATACACTCGTAGTTCTAAGCCACTTCTCTGTAGACTGAGGTAAGAGCTGAGTCAGCACTAAGTTGAACTCTTGTTAGAAGGCCTACATTCTCTTGAACATTTCTTGCCAAGGCCCATGCCATCCAGTCAAAAATCTATTTTACTTCCATGGGCTTCATCTTGTTCTGTCAATTAAGAATGTCCTGGAAGATGGCAGACCATGATGACAACCACTCTGCTTCCCGGCTTGTCCTGTCGAAGCAACATGGACTGTCAGAACCCCATCTCTGTGGTAAAGCAAACGCAGAGCCCCAACTAACTTGTGCATAGCTGCTGGAAGTCCCCTGCCCCTTCCAGGACGGAACCCGGTGTCTTAGAGGAATAGTATGTTCATGGAGACTTGGTTTACATCAATTTCCCATTTTTGAAATGATGAGGAAATTTTTCTTAGATGTTCTTAGTCTTGGGACTTCATGTAACATAAGATAATTCCTTGATCTCCAAGCAAAATGTTCTGTTTCAAGTACAACATTTCTCCAAAGCTATTTTTTCCCTTCTCAAAGTCATTTCCACAATGTCCTACTGTCCTTGTGGTATTCTGAGGAGCAACCAGGCTTGTGCAGGCCTGAATCCCACGCTGTTGCCCTAAAGCCTTTACAAAATAAAGCCCCCGCTGTTAGCTAAACCTTGACGACCTGGTGTTCTCCCATGACAGGCAATAAAACCATGGGGCTCTGGATTGTGGTATGCTTTGGATTCCGGGAACTGTTGTTCCAGCTTGGATAAACTATGGTAACTGTGGGTTTGCTTGTATTTTCTGAATGCTTATGGGTGAGGCCAGTGCTGTTGTAATCTTATATGTTCCATTGACCCCTGAAGGAGAGGCTAAATGACCATTCGAGGAGAGCCAGAGGCATTTCCCTGAATATGAACATGCCTGGATCGGGTGGGGTTCTCCCAGCTCGTTATGGAACATCCTGGCTATTCCTTGCATTTGGGTATGGTGGAAGGTAGGGCTTTTCCTGGCTTAAAATAGGAAAGTTTAGATCCTAGAGACAGGGAGATCCATGACCATCCAAAGTCTCCGACTAAGGCAAAGGCAAAACTGGACCAGGAGGCTGCACTATCTCACACATGCCATGTTTGCATGATTCCCAGACGAGGACTTGCATACCATTGGGGTGACTCTGAGGCTGTGAGAAAGTGAGTCAGGGAGACAAATTATGCTCATAAATTCAAAAACAAATCACCATTCGTTTACGGAGTCAAGGAAAATCGACTGGTATCTTGTACTTTATAGACTGCCAGAAATGGAGAATTTTTTAAAAAGTAGATTATATTTCCTCCTTTTGTCATTAAACTAGAGATGCATTTCCACAGGCAAAATATATACAAAATATTATAGCAAATTTCCCAGTAGTACAGCAGGCTCATTATGATATTGTGATTTATAATGTGGATGAAAAAAGAGGTACTGTAATAAATCTAATGAAAAGTAACTCCACAGGGTGATCCGATCATTAATTCCTGACTGGTCTGGTCATGGTGGGTAGTCACCCCACAGGCCTGTAACTTCTTTAGTAAACGTTTCAAACCAGCCCTGTTCATTGCTTTTGTGCACTAGGTTAGGAGCTTTGAAATGTCAGAAAGAATACTCTTTTACAGACCCCTCAAATTCGTAACCACCCTCCAGGGAGCACAGAACCTTGTTAACTATCCTACACTTTGCTTTCTCCCACCTTCCTGTAATCTTTCTATGGCCTCGGCTTAATTCCAAAGGTATAAAAGAAACAGCAAAACTGTCATACTCCAGAGCTTCTAAGAACTTGCTTCCCAGCATTGTCCATTTGGCTCAAATAAAATCTTATAAACATTCTCTACAGCTTTGTATCCTAAACTGTGATGTAAGACCATTGGTATATGTTAACACAAGAGTAAGAGACAAAAAAGGAACACATATGTCTACTAGTTTGAAAATTGACCCCTAAGTGAAACCATGAATCCATGGTAATTTCATGTTCTCGTAGGTCATCAGAGCATTGGAAATGAGTCAGATTTTTGTGGGTCAAAATATGTATTTCAAAAATGTGATTTATACAGCGAAGAACTTTCTTCAGTTTTCATGTTCATTTTTACGAAACGAACGCTCTCCCGATTTTATGCAGGGTTAGTACTGTGTTTTCAGTGAATGGTGTTTCAGTTACATGCAAAAAATAGTTGTTCATTAAAAAAAAATCTCTGGGAGTTCCCTGATGGTGTAGTGGCTTAAGGCTTCGGCGCTGGCGCTGTCAGTGCTGCGGCCTGGGTTCGATTCCCAGTCAGGGAGCTACCCACATACCAAAAAGCAAAAAAAAAAAAAAAAAAAAAAATCTCTACAGGTTTGGACATTTCTTACATTGACAATAATAAGAAATATATATTTGGTTTTCATCGCCATTCCTGGCATAGCTTCTAAAACCCTGGGAATTTCCTTAGTGAAAAGAAAGGTAAAGGAGTCTTTTGTTATTCCTAATGTCTTTTTTCAACCACACCTGAGTTTATGTTGATGTAGTGACTTTTGGAAAGCCCCTAAGTATAAAAGCTGGTTGCCAGAGTAACCCACCAGGTAATTAGAGGGTTGGAACTTTCAGCCCTATCCCCCACCTCTGGAGAGGGGTTAGAGGTTGAATTAATCACTAATGGCCAATGATTTCGTTTCATCAATCATGTTGACCTCATGAAGCCTCTATAAAAGCTCTACACAATGGAGTCCAGAGAACTTCTGGATTGGTGAGTTGTGCTGGGAGGATAACACACCTGGAGAGGGAAGGAATGTCCTCTGTACCCCTTCCCCATACTTTGCCTTATGCATCTTTTCCATCTGGCTGTTCTAAGTTGTATCCTTTTATAATAAACCGTAGTCAAGTAAGTAAACTATTTTCCTGAGTTCTGTGAGCCTCTTCAGCAAACTAATGAACTCAAGGGGGTTGTTGTGAGAATCTGGCAACTTCCACCTTATAGCCAATAGGATGGAAGCACAGGTGACAATCTGGGCTTGCGTTGGCTGCTGAAGTGGGGGTGGGAGTGGGGAACAAGTCTTGTGGGACTAGCCCTTACCCTGTAGAGTATGCAATAACTCCAGGGAGATAGTGTCAGAACGGAATTGAAATGAATTGTAGGATACTCAGTGGATGTCCACAGAGAATTGAGAATTGCCTGGTGTGATGGTCACTACATTTAGTGACCAGAAGTGAAGTACTGATATAGTAGAGGGAGAAACAGTTTTTCCCTTTTGTTGGTGTATAAGAGGAAATGAAAAGTTTTTCCTACTCACTCAGCCTCGGTGTGAGGTCCCCTGTGTGTGTCAAAATGGCTTAGCAATGCCTCTCCATCACCGAAGCTCATGGAGAGAGATGATCCCAGAGAGAAAACACAGCACGGGCTTCTCAGCTTGACAAGTACAGCCAACATTCAACATTTTATGGAGCATATCACAGAGAAGCAAACCTTATTTTGAAATACAGACATAAGCAAAATCTATGAGTCCTTATGGCACATGCACATCCTAATGCCCACCTGTAGTGTCACCCTCTGCATGTATCACGGGCTCAGCTGCATTCGCACCCACACGCCCAGCGTCGGTGGCATGACCTCACCGTGCCCCTTGTGTACTTACATGCCCATCAGCATGCACACTTACAGGGTCACCCTCTTCAAAGGACTATGGTTACTGTGTGCAGGTCCATGGGCTGTCGCTTTCTTGTTTCCCAATTTTCATTTTCTCTTCAGAGAAATACAAAATCCCAGTATTGAATGCATTCCCTCATGGTACCTTCATCCTTCCTGTTGGCTCAGATCGCCATTCTAAGTCACTCCTGGTGTCATCTGTGACCTTTATCTTTCTTTAATGCCGCAAATGAATCCATCAGAAAAGCCTGTTGGCTCTGCCTTTGAAATGAACATATCCAGATCTCAATCATTTTCTACCACTGCCATCACTGCCACCCTCAGCTGGATTACTGCAGATCTTTGTCATCCTGCCCTCACCCTTGCCCAGCTCTAGTCTATTCTGCCCCCAGCAGCCAGCGTATTCCTTTTATTACTCAAGTCAGACCGTGTCCTTCCTCTGCTCGGAGCCTTGTAATGCCTTCCCGTGCTACTTGGAACACCTCTGGAATCTCTGCCATGACACCTGTGATCTGACTCCTTGCTACCTCTCAAACTGACCCCTCTCACCCTCACTCAAGTCACACTGGCTCCTCAGCTGTTCCTCAAACGCACCAGACACTCTTACGAGAGGGTCTTTGTGTTTTGAGTTCCCCTTTCTGAACCATTTCCCCCCAGAGTCACACATAGCTCGCCCCCTCACTCCCTCCACGTCTCTGCTCAAGTTCACTTTACTGAGAAGAACTTCTCTGAGGACTCTTCCTCAGAACACACACACACACTTATGTGTCGACTGGGACTGACTTTTCTTTTGGCCCTTAGCACGACGCACAGTATTTTGTGTTAGTTGCTTGTCTGTCTCCCCACATTAGCTCGGTGAGGCATTTTTGTGTTCACTGCTGTACCCAGCTCCTAGAACAGTGCCTGATACGGGGTAAACATGTGAGAAATATGTGTGGAATGAGCGGATGAACTCCTCCTGGGAGGATGGCCACTCATACTTGCGTAATATCTCTGGGAAAAAGCTCTTATAGGGATTTCCCCCTTAGGAGACGCAGTCAGGGAGCGTGCTGTCTGGCTCTGCTTCTGTCCTCACCAGGGTGGGCAGCTGCCCCCGGAAGGTGAGGTTAAGCTGTGGGAGAGATGGCACTGGGGAGTTTGTTGTTAGGCGTGCAGGCCCTGGGAAATGGAGCCTTCCAAACCCATCTGACAGGAGTGTGGGCAGGATTCTGCCCAGACTAGTGCAAATGAGAGAACCACGGGGGCCTCCCAGGCTCTGGTTCTGTCTGTGCTGAGCAAGACCAGCCAAGAGGACACTGTGGCAGTCCCATCGAGTCCTTCCGGAAAGACAGGACTTGGGGCCTGGGGTATCATCCCAGTACACAAGGGACATAGGAGCTGCAAACCAGTTTTGCCATGAAACCAGCAGCTGCAGGTAAGCAGGCCTTCCTGTTAGTGATCCATTCATTTGGTGAGTGTTCACTGAGTTTGTGCCAAGCCCTTAGAGGACTGTTCTAGGTCCCGGAGAGTCCCGGGCTATGGAGCACGGGGCCACCAGGAGCGGCCAAGTTTGGCTCAGGAGAGTGGCCAGACCCCTTTCGGTTCAGAGGCCTCTGTCTTTCTCCATGGCGGGGGCAGCTGAGGGGTGGCGGACTGCCTCTCGGCCTGCAGCTGGAACCAGCACTGGGGCATCGGCGAGGCCGCTAGTGACTCACTGGGCAGCCTCTGGAGGTTCCCCCCACTGCCCCTCCTCATCAGGACCCCTCAGCCCCTCCTCCTGACGGATGCTAACTTGAGGGATGGAAGGACGGATGTCTCTATCACCTGCTCCCTGTGCGCTGAACCCAGAGCTCCACCTGCTGACAGACTGTCTCCCTTCGCCACCCTGGAGCCGCCCTGGGCACTGGCTCTGTGCCTCCCAGGCATGCCCCCAAAACGGCTGTGCCTGGTGGGGGAGCAGAAACTGGAAAGAGGTGTTTCCTCGGGGGAGGGTATTTGGGTGACGAGGTCCCTGGTAGAGTTAGACGAGGCCGAAGTATAAGCCAACCATGGCGGCAGTTTCAAATGGAGCTGAGCCCTGGCACCGGAGCCGAGGCATTGAGCCCAGGGCTAGTCTGACACTGGAAGAGGTCCCCTGGGTGCCAAGGCCTGGAGGGCAATGGGAGGGCCACAGACTTTTCAGTGGGACCTGACGAGCCTGAGGTCTTCCAAGCCGGCCTCACGCATGCACCCCGAGGCGTAGGAGCCACAGGCCCAGCTCAGACGTCCTGGGGAAACTCTGGGAGTGACGGGGCTTCTATGATGACTATCTTCTCTCTGGCAACGAGATGAGGTGAAGTCACCTGTAAACACTTGGGTGGACATCTGAAACAGCTGGGTGAGGCTAACAGCACGCAAAGGCTGACATGATCTGCTTTGCAGACTGTGGCGCTCCCTGCCTGACCCAGGCGACCCAGCCTGAGCTGTGGTAATGATCAGCCCAGTGGGGCTGGGGCCACCCCCACAAGTCTGGTGACCGTGCCTTGGGTCATCTGTGGGGACTGCTTCTCACGCTGCTGTTCTCTGACTCAGGGGAAGAGAGAGGTACCGTGTGGGCTTGTAGGCTGTTCAGCTTCTAGGCAGGAACTCCGAGCTCCGAGTGCAGCGCTTCGCCTTTTTCAGCACGTATTTGTACATGGAACTTTGAGAGAACCCAGACCTGCTGCAGGGCTGGCTGGAGGCTGTCATTTGCAGAGTCTGGGCACCAGCGATGTTCTCCAGGCAGGGAAAGCTGGTGAGTGACAAAGAAGAGTGAATCACAGGCAGCAGAAGCATTCCTGAGGACCTCAAAATACCTGGGGTCCCACCTCAGAAAGAGGGAGGCGGGAGGTAGAGGAGGATCTCATCATTATTAAAAATTAGGTTAAAAACTTTTTTTAAAAAATGGCCTTGTTTGGCAGCAGTCACAGGTTGCTGAGATCTGGGCGTTTGGCTGAAACAAGCAGGGCTGCTCCAGGCTACAAAGTATTTCACAACACGAAGGACATTTCTGCCTGGGACCCAGCACTTGGCTCCTCAGTCAGCAGGCTTAGAAACGTGAAGAGAGTGTCCTTGGGACAGACACGAGGGGCACTTGTGATGAGGCAGAGATGAGGTGCCCTTGCCACGGGGTCGTGAGCAGGGGACACTGGACAGAGCGGGGCAGGAGGTGGCTGATGCCAGCAGTAGCCCACAGACTGGTTTGTGAGCACACAAGAGGCGCTGCCTGAGAACTCCCCAAAATACTTGGGGGGAAGTTTGCGGGGCCTTGGAGCCGGAGTGGGCAAGAGGGAAGAAGAGCAGGACACCTGACGTATTGAATTTGCACCCGCGGGCTGATGGCAAGCAGGAACTTCGGAGTCATGCCTACAGGCCTTGGTGAGGTACTCGGGATTTCTGTTTTACAGAGGAAGCCGCAGCCCGGGAGGCTCATAGTGAAACACGCTGTCCAAAGCACAGCTTCCTGGTTCAAGGGTGCTCTTCTTCATCGCCTGCACGCACTGCTGGGAGCACATGGGGCCACAGGCAGAGTCTGCCCCCTTGTGCGAGTGACGACAACCCAGCAATGACCTCACAGGGCCCCCCAGTGATGCTGCAGGGTCTGACAGGTGCAAGATGGCTTACCAACAGACCTCAGCCACCCCGGTCCACTTAGACCAAGGAAACCTTGAGCTGCCGCCTCCCCTTCTCCATTATTTTCTGGGCAGTTCGAAGCTCTAACCTTACTTTCTCCCTGCCTCTTCAGGGCAGACGCCTACTACTGACCGGTGAGGTCAACCCACCTCATACTCCCGTCTTCCCACCGGTTTGTGGATCCCAGAAGGCTTCTGAGTCTTTGGGGTTGAAAGGGGATCATGTCCTTTGCACGTTAATAAATCCTCACCTGAGGGGCCTTCTAAATTGCTGGGGTCTTACCTCAGACATAGATCATTTCCTTTTCCTGTTGACCCCATTCTGTCCTCTCGCTTCCATATTCTCTTCCTCCATCTTTGCTACCCTCGCTCTGTCACTCCCCGTGGGTGCTGGTCTGAGGAGGACAATGCCACCTCTTCTTTAGGTTTCTGTCTGATAGGCTTTTGGGGCAGAAGGTTCCAGTAGGAATGCTACTCCAGTGGAAATAGCTGCACGGCACCTTACCCCTTTGCAAAGCCCCTTCGTAACACCAGGAAGAAATACCCAGGTAGCAACTGGTCATTACTGTGCTTCAGCAACACCTACCTGGCCGTGGTTTCTCACTGGCTTTGCCCACTCTGGACATCACCATCTGGACCACAGGTAGCGGCTGAGTTCACTTAACTTGCCTATACATGACTCCAGAGCCCTGCAAATTTGACCTACACGAAAGAACCCAATAAGAAGGAGTCTTTCATGAAGAAGTTTATTTACACAAAAATAATTTTCGATTATCTGAGACAATCGCAAACTACCAAAGTAACACAATATACTCGCAGTCATGCAAGGACCACAAATTCTGTAGAGCTGCGCAATGCAGCCTATTTAAATATTTTACTTAATGCAAACTAAGTAAAATTAAAAACACACTAACCACATTTCAAGTGATCGGCAGCCACACATAAGTAGTGCCCCTGCATTAACGCAGATAGAGAACATATCCACTGTCGCCAGAAGTTGTATTAGCTCTGTTCTAGAGTGTCATTCTGGCCTTAAATCCATTCTCCTCGCACGATGGGACCAGTGGAATCCTGATTCAGGCGTGACTGATGAGAACATCTCAGTCTTGGTCCTGTTTATATCTTCCTCATCCTGAATTCTGAGGCTTTCTCATCTGTGTCCCTCATCCCACGCTGTCTGGCCTCGAAGGGGTGCCCCTCGGCGTCTTTGCTGACAGGCTCGTGGCACCACATCACTATTTTTCCATTAATAGTTGCTTGGAGTTTACGTTTTAAGTGCAGCATCCTCTTCAGCTAGTTCCACATCTGCTGCTTTGGAGAGTGAGCACTAGGGGTTTGCATGAAAACCTCTCCTCTTTGGAGCTGGGCCGAGTCGTCCTGCATTTACACAGTCCGAGTCAGTAAGGGGCCGGCACAGCGGGGGCCGGAACCAAGATCTTCGGAGTAGTCTCCTTTCCTTTGGTTCAACACCCCCGGGCTGCTGTAATAATTAACTCGTGCAGGAGGCTCAGATCACCTACCACTGATCAACTAGAGGCAGTTTCTGCTGAAGTCCTGGGATGGGGAGAAGTGAGGATAAAAATGGAAGTGAGACGGTGGCAGAAGTGCCCAACGGTGAGACACTGGGGAGGGTGGGAGATTGACCAGCGGTGCACCGTGTCCCTCATCACGTCTCTGCAGTTGTGTTGGTCCCTGTGGACAGCCCTGGGGTCAGCCTCATGGTCTGGGCAGCCTGTGGCCTCCTGCTGGGCACCCTGGTTCCCGAGTCCAGGGGCGAGAAGGTGTTCTGCACTTACATTATTGCCCCATGGCTCCTTGCCTGCCTTCCTTGTCACCTACACGTTGGTCCTGATAACCTGTCTCTGAGCCTTGCTAAGTACACACAGCCCCTTTACCCTGGCTGCCCCTCGAGGCCCCAGGTCATGGTCCGGCTGCAGTGCTTCACGCTGGACTGCCTCCCATCCTGCCCTGAGGACTTTCTCACGTCGCTGGGGCTCTCACACCCTGTACCCCACCATGCGGAAGCCCTCCTCCCATCAGGCTCCAGCACCCCCTGCCAGTCTGCCCTCCTGCAGAGACACTCTCCTCCCCTCACGGGGGCTGCAACGCCCTGCACCAGCCTGCCGGTTCCCACGTGGCACCTTCCCACCCACTTAGGCCCGGCCTTCCCGGGACGGGTCACTCTTTGTCTTAGTCAGTTCTGGCTGCTATAACAAGTGGCCCGAAGTGGGTGGCTTACAAACAACGAAATGCATTTCTCCCAGTTCTGGAGACGGGAAGTCTGAGATCAGGGTGCCAGCCAGCGTGGCTGGGCTCTGGCGAGGACCCTCTTTTAGGTCCTTCTCATACCCTCCCACGGCCGAAAGAGCGGGGGAGCTCTCAGATGCCTTTTCTAAGGCCACTAAGCCCATTCACGGAGCCTTCATTTTCAGAGCCTAATCACCATCCGAAGACCCCATATTCTAATACTGTCACACCAGGTGCGGAGGCAGGATTTTGACCTAAGAATTGGGGGATTACACAAACGTTCTGTCCATTGCACTCCTCTACATGTATGTCCTCCTTACCATGCCTAGGCTCCAGCGCTACTACTTTTGGGGCTGTGGCACCCTTCCCCCACTCCCTCCATGCATGCTTCTTCACTTGGTGCCACCAAATGGCTTTTGGACTCAATTGATTAGAAGGGAAAGGGAAAAGAAAGAGGAAGAGGAAGAGAAAGAGGAAGAGAGATGCTTTCTTTTTAACATCTAATAAATCTTGGCGGTGGCCACTTTGTGCCCATTTCTCCTAGTGCACAAGGTTTCAAGTTGTCTCTTCCTTCAGGAACGTTCTCTTGCACGGTCTGTTCGCTTCCATTGTCCTGCTTTGCTTTGGAGATTCCACATATGTGCTTGTCTGTCTCCACTGTCTGTCTCCTCCACGTATCAACGACTTTATGAGTTATGTAAAAGCTGCGTGCTGTTTCATTTTCTACCCTTGTTTCATTTCTGTTCTCAAGCTCTTTTAATCTCCTATTTCCTCTACAACTACTCACACCAAATGGAAGGGTTTTCCACACAAAGTAATTTTCCAGTTTTCGATGGACACCAACTGGGTGTCCTGGCATTGAACTTAGTGCTGACACTAACCGCAGGGACAAACCGTAGGCTAAGAGCGCAGTCTCACAAAGACTGTCCCCATTTCAGATGCGAATCGCAGGTCCCAGGTTGTCACCTGTACTTCTGACCAACCGGTTATAAATTGGGGGTTCCCATGACCCCCACCTCATGTTTGATAATTTGCTGGAATACCTCACACGTATATTTACCGGTTTATAATAAAGGATATCGTAAAGGCTACAGATGAACAGCCAGATGAAGAGGTACAGAGTGCAAAGCCCAGAAACGTCCCCAGTGCAGTTGCTTCTATGCCCGTGGGGTTGGAGGGCGCCATCCTGCACCCACCAAGAAGCTTTCCGAGCCCACACTTAAGGGATTTTTACGGAGGCTTCATCACAAAGGGACGATGGATTATTGACTCAATCTCTAGCCCCATATTCCCTGCCTGGAGGACAAGAGTTGGGGCCGGAAAGTTCTAAACTTCTAATCATGTTAGTCTTTCTGGTGACAGACTCCTGTCCAAGGGTCCACCAAGAGTCACCAATGTTCTTATCCCCCAGGAAATTCCAAGGGAAATAGTTCTGCATAAGAGGCTCTTATCATCCCCATGGCTCAAGCAAGTACAAAGGTTTTAGGAGCTCTGCGTCAAGAATGGGGTCAAAGACCGAATAGTGGAACAAAAGGGGCTCCTAGCACCTCTGTCACTCAGAGGATTATAGGTTTTAGGAACTCTGTGTCAGGAACTGGTGTCAAAGACCAAATAGTAGCAGAAACTGAGGGCAGACACCATAGACATTTTCTTATTTTTTCACAGACACCATTCTCGTTTTGCCGTTTCAGTGGTTTTACGTAATTGACAGTTCTTTATGTCACCTTTTTTCTGTTACTAAAATTGCTGTGTAGTTTCTATCACCTAAATGACTCTGAAATGCACAGCCTCTGGTTTTTCTGATATAAAAAGAGAAGTTTCCATATTTCCTTGTACTCCTTTTAGGATTTTCGTTTTCACATTTACATCCTTGTTTCATTTTTTGATTATCTGGGTAAAAGCCCTGAACTGTGGAGCTATCTTAGCATTTTTCCCCAGATGGCTACCTAGATGTTTCCACACCATTTATTGAAAAATCCATCTTTCCCATTGCTTTTCTTTTTCTCTTTTCTGAAATGTCACCTTTATCATTAACTACCTGTCCATCTATATGTGGGACTGTTTCTGGTTTTTTAATTTTACTCCATTGTTCTTCCTGTCTAGTATTTGACAGTATTTTACTTCTAATTTTAGCTTTATAATGTATTTTCATACCCTATAAGGCTAATCTTCCCTCATATTCTTTTATTTCAGAATTTTTCTGGCCATTCTTATTTGCTTGACTGTTTTCCTTAAGAACTTTAGGGTCAGCGTGTCTAATTAATTAATAAAAATTAATTAAAAATTAATTAATCTAACCTAGGTCAAGGTTTGAGTTTCCATTTGTTCTAGTTTTCTGTTTCTGTCTCCATCAAGAAAGTTTAAAAACTTTAAAAATGAATCTTGTACATTAAAGTTTAATTTGCATTCCTATAATTATTATGAAGGTAGAGCATCTTTTAATATTTTAATTGGCCATCAATTTTTCCACCCTTATTTTGTGAATAGCCTGTTCTTAACTTACTGCCAAAGTTTTACTTGGGCTATTTTTTTCTTATTCATTTGTAAATGTTGATTTATACATCTTAGTCCACATATTGATTTATTGTCAGTTAAATGAGTTGGAAATACCTTTTCCCAGTTTGTGGCTTATTCTTCATTGGTGCCATTTGATTTTCAAATGTTTAATTTTAAAATATAATAACATTGATCAATCTATTCTTTTACGGTTAATGCTTTTTTTTTTTTTAAAGGAAATTTCTTAAACTAAGCTCAGGAAGCTATTTTTCTATGCGTTTTTCCCCTTAACATTTTAAAATTTAGTTTTTCATATTTAGCACTTTAGTCCATGTAGCATTGACTGGTATGGTATGAAGTAGGGTTAAGTTTTATTTTACTTTTCAACATGGTTAAGCTGTTTACCCGCACCGATTAGTGTAAGTGCACTGCTGACAGAGGTTAAGTTTCCACAGTTGGACTCCAGAGCTTCCCTGTTGCCCACCACACTCTACAGAGCTGGTGCTAGGAGGGTTGTGTGTACTGAGGAGGAGACGGACCAAAAAACTATGCTTGAAGGATATAGTGGCAGGAACAACATTCTAGAACAAGCATGTCCAACCTGCGGCCCAGGATAGCTTTGAATGCGGCCCAACACAAATTTGTAAACTTTCTTGAAACACTATGAGATTTCTTTTATGATTTTTTTAAAATGATCAGTTCCAAGGTGGCCCAGGGAAGCCAAAAGATTGGATACTCCTGTCTAGAGCATAACGTAAGTATTATGTGGTGGAGACACGAGAAACTCTGAGGCTTGCATTGCTGACACCATGATGCTGGCGCTCGTCGTTGTGCCTGGAACTGCCACCACTCATTAACCAAGTGGGTTTTCTGCTTCTTCACATCACAATTTTCTGATTCAAAGTGTAAATGCATCTGATTAGCAGAATGGAGGCCATGTGCTCCCATACCAAGCTGGAAGGGAGTCTGAAGAAAACTTTTTTTAGCTTCTTTAGTGAGGTACAGCCTTTACTTCACAAGGTGGGGAACTCGTATATAGAAAGGTGTTCAAATGCTGGGCAACCACAAATACTGATAAATGTCATACTAGATATTTTGCTTTTCTTTTTCTCTTCTCTGAAAGGGACCTTTTATTATCCTGTTTTTTTCTCCAGCATTGTTTATCAGAGGTTTTGGAAATTATTGAATTTTTTACTGAATATGTGGGTTGCTGGATGATGATAAACCATCCATATTTTAAGCTTTTGGAGAAGAAAGGAGATCACTTAGAGATCCTGGGCTCAGCGGAATGTCGTGACTGGGTATAATCCTTGGTCACTTCCCTTTGGAGAAGGGATTAAATGTAGCCTTTGCTGTGTAACATTACCTTAACACATATGGCTTTACCATGGTAATCGTTAATTAGTCAGTGATGCTCTGGGTCAGCACTTTGGGCTGGGTCCAGTGGTAGTTCTGCTGGCCTTGGCTGGGCTCTGTGGCCTTCTCCAGTTTTGGAGGTTTTCAATCAATGGCCCCCTCATATTTCTAACTGTTGGCTGGGGCGAACAGGACAATTGGTGATGTGTCTCTCACCATCTGGCTCATTCACCTAGCGTGTTCACACGGTTGATGTAAGGGTTCTAAGTGGAATGAGAGAGGGCAAGCGTCAATGTGCAGGCAATTTTTATGTCTCTGCTTGCTTCAAGTTTGCTATTGTCACATGAAGTGACATGAGGCCAAACCTGGGGGAAGGGACAATGGTATGAGAGCCTCAGAGCCGATTTTTAAATTTCTAGGATATTTGCAAGCCACTTGTTAAACTACATGTAGCTTTAAATTGGCCATGGTGGGATATTTACACCACAGCCATTGGCAAACATTGCACACCAGGGCTATCCCTCACCTCTTTCCAGGGAGCCATTTAACCAGTATGTCACTAGGACTATCTGAGAACATGGCTACACAGAGAGGAATTACTGAAACAATCTATCACAGTGAATATTGTCTTTTTTTTCTGTATTTGAGAATCATAGTTTCTAAGCATAAACATAATTGGAAAAAGTATATATTCATAAAGATAGGTTGTACATGTGTTGAGCAGTCCAGGGTTCACATTGTAGTGGTCATTTATGTTTTTTTAAAGCACCTTTAGTCTTTCCCACTAACAGACCTTGCTTGAACCAAGCTAAGCCACTCTCAATGACACAGTGATTTATCCAAAGGACAATCCCATGAAACAAGCTAGCTTAGAATTATTCCCCAGGTTTTGTTTTTTTTTCCGAACTGAAGGTGGGGGAGGAAAGTCCCTCTTACAAATTGTGATGATATCAGCCAAGAGCTGCCAAAAGTCGTAATTACACTTCAGCCTAGGAGAGAAAAGTCAACATATAGATATTTGCATGAAACAGAATCAGGAATAGAGAGAGTGAAAGAGTTGAAGGTGAAAGAAAGAAAAAGGTGGATTCATCCCAGCCCTTCTTGCTGTTTGGTTGTGTCTAATTTTATATGTATATATGTGTGTGTGTGTGTATATATAATTTTATATATGTATGTGTATGTGTGTATATAATATACATAATATGTATATTATATTTACATTATTATGTGTAATATATATATATATATATATATATATATATATATATATATATATTTAACAGCTTCTGTTACTTGCAACAAAATAGTCCTGCCTAGCACACATATCTTGTTGAAGAGGTGGAGAAACTAGGACAAGGAAGGGATCAGCATTGCTGTGAAAAGACAGGGTCTGGGTCAAGGTGTTGGGGACAGCCAGGCGGGGGTGTAAATTAAACAAAGGAGAGTATTGGTAGTATCACATGAAGAGTTCCTCTGGGATTTGTAGTTCTCTCTAACCCCCACTCCCGTGTCAGCTCAAGGTATGGCTGAAATGAATGGAAATGATTTTGGACGATTGAAGGAGAGAGGGAATTGCTACAAGGAATGAGGTGATTACACAGCTGTTGAGAGGGCGGCAGGAGCAGATTGGAGGCTGAGCTTCCAGGAATGGCCCCCTCACGACACCACCACGGCACTGGTCCGCCAAGGACATCCTTACCCCAGACTCCGACTTGAGGATAGTACCACCTCAACCAGGATTTACATGAAAAGATTGTGCTCTGCCTCTTTGCAACCACAAAGCTAGCACCAGCCACTATTTTTGTTTTTGCAACCATAGGAAAAAAATAAACAAAAAAATATCTCCCTGACCACGCTTGCTAGCAGATGCCAGCAGCACAGAAGCATGTACTCATGTCCCATCTCACGCTTTAGAGGCAACAGTGGTTAACATTTTCTCCTGTTTCCTTCCAAAAAATTTCCTTGCAAGCGAACATGTGTGTGTGTGTGTGTGTGTGTGTGTGTGTGTGTGTATATATATATATATATATATATATATATATATATATACGCTCGTGTGTGTACATGTACATGTGTGAAAGACAACTAGGATCACACTGGATATTGCTCCGGTTGCTAATGGACTTAAAGGGCCTCTATTTGGATGCCTTTTCTAAGTGAAGAATGAAGGAATATGACTGTTTCATAAACAGATGACTCTAATCCATAATTTTAACATGGAATGAAAGTCCTTGGGAATACATCTAAAATATTCAGAAACAATACCAAGAATTAAATAAATGATGGGAAAGGCACATGAGTCTTTGAAAATGACTTCAAAATGAAATGATATTTTGAAAGGGAAGGTTGGATGTGTATATACACACTATTTTCCATTTGAAAATGAAAGCCTTTATAATTTATGAAGGTGAAAATGAATATTTATTAACTTTTAAAAGGGCAGAATTTTATAGTTTTATCTAAATGCTGTATCAAAATGTACAGAGCAAAAAGCAAAGACATCATTGTTTTAAAAACACAGTGTAAATAAAAAACCCTCCAAACGCTAGAACTTCAAAAAAAGAAACTACCTAAAATATAAAAAAAAGGACAAATTTCTGAGTTTAAGAGTAAATGGCATTTATGGGCTTGATTTCACATAAGGGATAATCAGATCAATATATTACCTAGTCAATGCCACTGAATCAGACTCTAGTTCAGTGATGGAAGACAAAGAAAAGTCTAGATGAGATGGCAGAGACGGGCACCTGGCCTCACCCTCACTTCTCACTGGCACGGCGTGGCCCAGGCCCTCCCACAGGCCCTTGCGGGGTGCGTGAGGGACAGACGAGGCTGGACTGTCCTGAGTTACCACCGTCTTTGTGCGGCGACCCTGCTCCCGGAGCCCCCCGCCCTCTGTCTGCCATTCATCGATCCTGGCGCCGCTCACGACTGTTAATGACCACGGCCCAGAGAGTGGCCTCTTGCATGTGAGACTCAAACAGGGAGGGATTCCACGCCGTCTCCACGGACAACCAGTCTGCTCTAAAGCTGGCGTCACCCAGCTTCACTCTCTCACACTGGGGGCACCCCCACCCCCCAAAGTTGGCCTGCTCTGGGAGTGTGGTGGGGCCTGCTGACTGGACAGCCCAGAGAGGAGTGTGGGGTCAAGTGATATCACTTGGCTCACATAATGGGGAACCCCTCACTCGCCCCCCGCTCCCCTTGCCCTGAGAGAGGAGCTGGGGCTCGAGTTCCCCTGCAGCTTGGGAGAGGAGAGTGCTGGTCTGGGAGGTGAGTGTGGCTCCTTGTGCTGATGGTCACTGTGCATGACAGCGGCGATCCGGGGACCCGGGGTGGCAGCTGTAGGTCTGAGGGGCACGGATGGACCCGCAGCAAGGGAGGGCCGGCCGGCTTTTCCTGGTGGTGGGTGAGGAGGGGGGGACAGCAGCCACGAGTGACCATGGCTGCCATCCCCTCAAGTTTGAGCCCTGGTGACCCAAGGGTGCAGACTGCATTCCTTGGAGAGATGTCTCTGAGACAGAGATTCCCATTCCAGGGATTGATTAGGCAGCTCATTTTACTCATGTGGAGCTCTTGGACTTGAGTGAGAGCCCTGGTCGCACACAGCCGGGTAGAGCGCTCAGTGGCTGATGTACAAATCAGGTGGAAATATTGACTGCATGGTGAGAAACAGTGCTGCCCCTAGGATGGGGGTGCTCACACAGGGAGGCCTCTCCCCTTCAGCTCACTCCGTCTCCCAGGTTCTCCCTCTACCCACTTTACGTTCATCTACTATTCACCTATCTATCACCGTCTCATCTTTCTCTGTCCAGTTCTCGCCTTTCCTCCCTCTGCGCCCACTAGAGGGCGGCAGCTCACAGCCCAGGCCCCAGCACTGGCTCAGCCTTTGCCTGTGCCCTGCCCTCTGGGGTGGGGGTGGCGTCGAGGAGAGGGGACTTGGGGATGAGAGGGGCAAACATCAAGATTACCCTCAGGCCCGTGGGGCTCCTTGCTCAAGGTTAGGCCGTACTTGTAGGACTCTCGTGTAGTGGGAAAGGCTGTGTTCAGTAGCGAGAGCAGGAATTGCTCCTTCTTAGCCCTGCTTTGCTGAAGCATAGAGACACAGTGGCCATCTGTCCCACACCCCCTTCAGACAGATGGGGATACTGAGGCCCAGAGAAGGGCCAGGACCTGCTCAAGGTCTCCAAATTAACAGTTCCTTTCCCTGTTCTCTCACGGGGCTGGGAGGTCACAGAGCCTTAAGAATTTGGGGCTGGATCTTATTCCCACCTTTCGTGTCCCATGTGTTCTTGAAAGGCTTTTTCCTGGAAATAATAGGCTCCAGGATTGTCTAGGAATCAAAAGACCAGTGCCCATTCCCAGGCTGCTCCCTTCCACCTCACCTGGACTCCTGGGTGTACGTGAGGCCCCAGTGATTTCTGAAAGGCTCTTTTTTGTTGTTTTTAAATTTGTTGGTGTGACATTGGTTAGCAAAAATTACAGAGGTTCCAGGTGTACAGTTCTACCATACATCATCTATGTGTTGGATTATGTGTTCACCACCCAGAGTCAGTTCTCTTTCCATCACCGTGTATTTGACTCCACCCCCCCGTCCCACCCCCTCCTCCCTAGCCCTCAGGTAACCACTAAACTATTGACTGTGTCCATGAGTTTCTCTTCCTTTGTTGCTTTCAGTTTTATATCCCACATATGAGTGAAGTCATATGGTTCTTGGTTTTTTCTGTCTGGCTTATTTTGCTAAGCATGATGTTCTCAAGGTCCGTCCACTTTGTCCCAAATGGCAGTGTTTCATCTTATAGCTGAGTAATACTCCATCGTGTACATGTACCACAGCTTTAGCCAGTCATCTATCAAAGGGCACTTTGGTTATTTCCATGACTTGGTGAAAGATTTCTTTTGACCACAGGTCAGAAGAGCTGCACCTGAGCAGTGTGCCTGGGCCGGCATTACTGAAGATGTATTCAGGCCAAGAAATACTGTAAGTTTTTCCAAGTGAGAAGAAGAAAAATGGAATAACCTGACTGGGGAGGGGGCGTGCTGGGAGAAAACTCCTACAACAGCAGGTCAGGGATCAGAGTGCTTGCCTGGAGTCAGGCCCCAGCTGAAACCCCTGCCTTCTCCAGAGCACCCCCACTCCTCCCTATACATGGGCTAGCTTTACAGCTGTCACACCTCTGCATAAGCAGTCTGTCAGGTATACACAGCACAGTGTTTTCTGGGTATTTGGAGCTCATTATGCAGGGAAAGAAGCCATGGCCAGCAGATGGAGCACTCTAGAAGCTATTAATAGCAATTGCTGGATCTGGTCTCAAGGGGTAGGTCTGCACATTTGTTCTCCCAGCAGAGTGGCTGATAGACAGGAAGATTGGCTCACAGAGCACGTGTGTGCGTGTGCGCATGCGTGCGTGCATGTGTGAGGCTTGGGGATATTAGGGGAGAACAACGGAGAAAGACTGGACTTCTTGCTACCTTGGTGTTGAGGGGACAGAGACAGAATTCCCTTAAATGTAATAGAACTCAGGCTCTGGGACCCCTCACTTTCACAGACTCCTTCCAAAGTTCTGCAGCTAATCTTTTTCAATAAAAAATTGAGATAAAATTCACCTAACATTCACCATTTTAACTATTTTAAAGGTATAAATCAGCGGTTTTTAGTATATCCATAATGTGCAATCATCAGTACTACCGAATTCCAGAATATTTTCATTGCCCCCCCAAAAGAAACTCCATTCTCATTAAGTACTCACTCCCCAATTCCTCTTCCTCTCAGCCCATGGCAACCTTTAATCTACTTTCTGACTCTATAGATTGACTTAACCTAGACATTTTATATCAATGCAATCACACATATGTGGCTTTTTGTGTCTGGCTTCTTTCACTTAGTATAATGCTTTCGAGCTTCATCCATGTAGTAGCAGTATCAGTGCTATTTTATTCTTTTTATGGTTGAATAATATTCCATCACATAGATATACCACATTTTGTGTATCCGTTCATTAGCTGACGGGCATTTGGATTGTTTTCACCTTTTGGCTATTTGCTGGTATGAAAATGTGTGTACACGTTTTTCGGGTGAACATATGTTTCTAATTCTTGTGGGCATATACCTGGGGATGGAATTGTTAAGTCAGGCGGTCACTTTATGTTTAAATTTTTGAGAACTGCAACTGTTTCCACAGTGGCTACACCATTTTACATTCCTACCAGCAATGTATGAGTGTTTACATTTCTCCATAGCCTCACCACCGTTCCTCATATTCTGTTTTCCTGTTACAGCCGTCCTAGTGGGTGGGAAGAGGTATGTCACTGTGGCTTCCATTTGCATTTACCTGATGACTAAGGATGTTGGACATCTTTTTGTGTGCTTGATGGCCATTTGACAGTCTTCTGTGTATTCACTCTCTATGTGTATTCACACTCTATGTCCATTTAAAAATTGGATTGTTTGTCTTTTTGTTGTGGAGTTGTAAGATGGTTTTGTTTTTTGATATTGTATGTCACATACTAGACTCTTATAGATATACAGTTTGCAGTGAAGGCTCAGAACCTTCTAAACCCCGTGCCCTGGCTCTCAGGCCTCTGGCCAAGACTTTTCAGGCACTAGAATCATTAACTCCTGCAGGAAGCCCACCTGACAGATCAATAGGTGTCAGAGCATCATCTGCTTCTGCTCCACTAGACACAGCGACTTCTGAAGTCTTGAGATGGAGAGAAGTCAGGAGAGAGATGGCAGTGACAGGTGGCAAGGCAGGAGCTGGGTGGTGGGGGGCTAAGGCTGAGGAGGGAGGTGGTCCTGTGGAGCGCCGTGTCCCTGGCTGTGTGATTGGCTGTATGTCACCACAGGGGGTCTTGGTTTACATGGGCAGCCCCTGGCAAGTCTTGTGGTCTGGGCAGCCTGTGGCCTCCTGGCCATGCTGGGTACCCTGTGCTGTGCTGAGCTGGGTTCCTTGGTTCCCAAATGGAGGAGAGATTATACCTACGTCCTGAGAAGCCTTGGCTCCTTGTCGGCCTTTCTGGTCGTCTGCACGTTTGTGCTGGAGGGCCGCCCGGCCGCCACGGCTGCTGTCTCTCTGAGCTTTGCCGTGTGCACAGTGGCCCGCTTTTGCCCTGGCTGCTCCTCACTGCCCCTGGCCGAGCTCAAGGGCATGGCTGCCCCTTGCATCCTGCTGCTGATGCTGGTCAGCTCGCGGCTGGCCACCACACTGATAAACGTGTGCACTGTCCCAAAGCGTTCTCCTTGCTGGTCATTGCAGGGGGTGACACGGTGGTGCTGGGCCAGGGCCGAGGCCGCACAGAAGCCCTTCTGTCTGCCTTCCACAGCAAGACACAGCAGGCAGGGCAGGTTGGCATGGCCTCCCACTGGGGTCCGAGGTCCTCTGATGGCTGGAGCAGCCTCAGTTGTGATGGAGGAGCTCAAGAATCCACAAGTAAGCCCATGACACTGCGGGGGAGGGGAAGAACTTCTGAGCATTGGCCGTTGAAGTTATTATTGTCTGAGCTAACTAAAACCATGAGAAATTGGCTGAAAATGGGAGCTCCCTGCTAGTACCCAGGGGATTTGAGTGCCAGCCACTGTCTACTTTGATTCATTTCTGGAATTATATAAATAACAACTTCTCAAGGAAGCAGAGAACTTCCTAGTATCACCCCCACGGTCTCGTTTTGTTGCCCCACGAGGTAGACATTATCATCCCATTTTTCACATGGGGAAACTGAGGGTCGGAACGGGGAAGTGATTTTGTGGTAGCACTGCTAGCGAGAGGGCATGCTGGATGCCTCAGCTCGATCTCCTGAATTGTTCTCTGGCACATTTTGGTAGATACTTAGTTCATACTTGGCAAAGCATGGGAGCCACTACGGGACCATAGCAGCATGGGTTGGGACAGTCCTGCCCGGCTCACCCACCTGTGAACTCGGGGCTAGCTAGTCATTCCCCTGGTGGGGGATAGATCTGCTGGCCCCTTGGGAGGCATTTGGAACATTTGGACTCCTCCGTCACTAGGGATATTAACCCCTTGCTATAAATACATTTGCTTAGTACGCTATTTGTTTTCTTGTGTCCTTGCAGGAGTTTTACATTCTCATGGGATGAGAGCTGCCAGTCTTTCCCTCTCTGACCTCTGGGTTGGTTTAAGGGTCATGATAGCTCTCAGCTCTCAGCAAAGGCTTCCTGGGGTGGGGTTTGGGAGACTTTTGGAGGAGGAGAGGAGCTTGGAGACTGAAGTCCAAGTGCCGAAAGAGCCAGGAGTCCTGGGACCTAGTTTTTATTTTTGCATATAATTCTGTGCCCTCACTCTTTGCCTATAAAATGGGATCACGGTAACTGCCCTGCCTACGTCCCAGGGCTTCAGAGTATGAAGTGGTATAATCACTGGAGATGATGCCTAGGCCTCTGGATACCATAAACAGCTGTACAGCTGGGATCTCAGGCCTTCCTGTGCCTCTGCTCTCATGGTTGCCCCTGCTTAAATCTCCTTTATTCTTCAAAGACAGCTCAGAGCAAAGCCCAGATCATTCTAGAAGCTTTGGTGATGGCTTGTCTCCCCTCCCTACTCCAGGTAACCTCTTTGTACCTCCACTGCTCTGCCGGGTTAGTGCCCCTCCCAGCCTCCCAGCACACTGGCCTGTATGTGTGTCAATGCCGAGGGACTGACCACCCCACATCCTCAGCTGTTTGTGTCGGCTAGCCTGGAGGGACAGGGCCCCCAACTTGAACCCTGAGCCTAATCACCCAGGTGAGCCAAAACCTACATCTGGAAGCTGTGGGGGCTGGGAGTGGTTAGGTTGGTCATACTGGGGTCCAGAGTGAGTTTGGCAGGGGGAAGAAGGCTGGCAGCTCCCAGGGCGGACACACACTGTGGCTTCCCTGGGGCTGCCTGACACCTGACTTTGCTCCCCAGCCCCGACTTCTGTCCGTGGTTCACATGCATCGCCTCACGCCAGCTCCAGCCCCAACGTTCTCCGTGGCGGTGGCCTTGGTCCTGGTCATCCCAGGACACTTCAACACTGTCGTGAACTGCTTGAGGCAAGTGAGACTGTCCTCCCCGGCTGAGTATCTCATGGCCCCTGTGTGCACCCACTCGGATACGTGTACATATGTATATGAGCATATGAGGTTGGACAATTAATTTCGCAAACTCATCCTAGAAAAAGTGCTGCATACCTCACTGCTGACTATCATCGGTCACCTTCGAAGTCCTCCCCTTGGGAAGCTGTGTGCCGATGCCAGTGCCTAGTCTACCCTGAACAGCACTTTTGGAACTCTTTCTGGAATGGCCACCAGAGCTGTTGCGATACCCAGGATCCGACAATTAAGTTCGTGACCTTGCCACCTTGCATTTACATTGGCAGCACTGTACAAACAACTGGGTAAGGGGTCATAGCCCTGCCACGGTATATATAAATATATACATGCACACTTCTGGAAGTCTCCCATGTGTACAGGTACACACGCGCGCGCGCACACACACACTCACACTCACACACTCTCACTCACACACACACTCATACTCACACACTCTCACCCACACCCACACTCTCACACCCACACTCTCACACACACACTCACACACTCTCACTCACACACACACTCTCACACACACACTCACACACACAC